>CAJNOL010000741.1:0-106618 GCA_905250125.1 Rotaria sordida
ATATTTCAACATATAAAAAAGTAAGAGAAGAAAAATCTTGTTTTTTTGTTCTTTCTTTTTTGAATAAATAATATTTTTTATGATGAATTGTCATTAACGTTATTAAGTTACAATCTCATATTGAGTAATTGTATATATTAATTAAAAGGCTCGTATTCGATACCTGTAAATAACCAGTCCGAGTATTAGAATCATTTCCGTTTTTTTGTCTTCATCTTTGACAAAGTATATTAACTCCTCATATACAAGACACTGTAGCGGAAATTTATTAACGGTTATTATTTCTTTTATTTATTAATAATTATAATCATTAAATACAATAAGAGAAGGTTTTGTTTTTACTATTTATTTTGTTTATAAAAACAATTTTAATTGAAAATATTTTCATTCTATTCAATCAATTATTATTTCCATCTGATCTATCGAAAGTTATTCGATAAATACTTCAAATACATCAAAAGTTACCAAAGAATAATTCGTTTTAAGTTAATCTAAAATAAAAAAATCAAATGAATTCTTATAATATTTTCTATTGATATTATTATATTATGAATTCTATTAAAAAATTCAAGTGTCTAAATAAATGCAGTGACTGACAAAAATAACATTTTTACGATGAAATGAACATTCATTTTATATATTTCAATTTCATTAATTACAATGACTATTTTCATCAAAATAATTCAGTGAATTTGATTAAGCATGAAATTCATTGCATTTACTTGATTAAAATAGTCTTTTTCATCAATTAAATTGCAATACATTCAAATTAATGTTCATTTATTCATCCAAAATACAATTTTTTTTCTGTTTCTAAGGTAAAAGTTATGAAATTTGTTTGATTTTTGAATTTTCAGGAAATACTAAAGATATATGATTAATAGTCAATTACAGGTTAAGTCGTCAGTTATATGAGTCGAGATTTAAAATTGACAAATAAAAAACTTTCGACCTTTGATAATATATGAAGTTTACGTATCTTTTTTTTTTGTAAAGATGCGATACTGTTATAGTTCTTGTTGAATAAGAATGGACTTTGAATTACGCATTTTTGTTTGCTCTCGAGGACATTTTTTTCTTTTCACGTGTTATTTATCATTTTTCGCGGAACATCAAAAGAATATTTGTTCTTGTTGTTGACGAGCTTCTTTCAGATGTGTCGCTGATACTCGCTAATCTTTTTTTTTAGACGTTGATAATCAAGATTGTTGTTAATGGGCTGCTCCTTTATCGAGGTCACATTCACTAAGAGAACGGAAAAAAAAATAAATTCAGGTAATTTCAGTTAGGAGTACAGACGCAGAATAAAGATAAAAAAGATTTTTATTATTGTATGTAACATGTTATTCATGACAGTACGAAGACTGCAAACAAGAACGAATCATTTTTAACTTTTTTCTCAAATTCAAGTCAATTCAAAATACAAAGAAAAAAAGAATTGTTTTTCAAAGATTAATCAATTTTTTTTCTATTATGATTTAAAAAATCATATTGATTAAGTTAATTTCTATTGATATGGATTTATTCTAGATCTGTTTAGTTTTATTGAAAACAGAAAACATGAGCATGAGTACAGATCCCAATATTGCTGCAACCGAACATAGAAATTGCAGCGATACTTCAAGCAATCGTGTCGAGTCATCTTTACAACAAGGAGAATGCAACGATAATGTCACAAATACTCCTACGACACCACCTACAAATTCACAGTTGCCAACAACTACTGGTGAAACTGTAGATGACAGTAAACCTTGTACAAGTGCTGATGCGAATATGGGAGATATGGATGAACACATGAGAACAACATCGAAAATGATGTCCGATAATGATAAGGAAGCAAAGATCGACGCAAACTCTAGTGATGACATTATGGTTTCGAATAAAGATAGTCTTCAGTCAGATGCTAATGTTCCTTTTATAAAAACTCAATTGAATGATGATCAACAAACGATTGTAACCATCAATAATAAGAACACCGATCAATCACTTAAGGAAGAACATGTTGAAATTACCAGCCAGAATAATAAAAATGATTCGAACGACGCTGATCCTATGGCGACTACAGCAGTCCTTTCTGGTAATTATCAATGTGTTTCCATTTTTTTAAACGTTGTTTGTTATTGACAATTAACATGTATGATTCGGATTCTTTAAATACTTTTTCGTTATTTTAGTCAACAATCAAAACTCAAATGTTTCTTGTCTTGATAGTCCAACAGTTCAAAATGATATTCGAAATGATTCAGCTAACCGTTTATTGAATCCTTCAATATCTGATGCTGACATGATAGACGCTTCAACAAATAGTACTACTCAACTAACTGACGATCAGTCGAAAACTTCAGTTGACTATTCGTCGAAGTCTTCGACATCTGATGTTGACATGACAGACGTTTCAATGACTGATCATGCTAAAGTAACCGCTGATCAACCGAAAAATTGTCCGATATCACCTATTACATCAAGTAATTCGGGTCATCCAGCATGTCAGTTTCGTACAGGTCAGTGACCAGAATTTTTTTTTATTTTGAATGGGCACTTTTTTTTATTAAAAATGTCGTTTCCTTTTCATCCTTTTTGAATATCGAAAAAAGAGGATAGTGCTTTATTTTTTTTTCTAATTAACCAAATACTGCAGAAGAAGTAGAGTGAATAATTTAGTTATTTAATAAATGGCAAAACGAATATATAATTATTTAAGTATTAAATTGATATTTGCAGATAAAAATTGGCTTAATCTTCAATTTCATGACAAAGGACAATTATCAATAAAGAAGCCTGACGAAATTGAAGATGAAATGAATGAACCAACTGATAAAATTGACAGCGAAATTTTGAATCGTATTCAAGGCTCAATCATAGGAATGGCTTTAGGTGATGCTCTAGGTGCTCATGTCGAATTTCGACCACATCAATTTTTGGTTGAGAGACCAGTTACTGATCTTGAATCTGGAGGAACTTGGGGTCTTAAAAAGGGACAGGTATGGCGTCTTTTCGATTTTAATTTATAATTTAAAAAGTTTAAATTATTGTTGAGA
The DNA here is from genome assembly GCA_905250125.1 of Rotaria sordida. Taxonomy (NCBI): domain Eukaryota; kingdom Metazoa; phylum Rotifera; class Eurotatoria; order Philodinida; family Philodinidae; genus Rotaria; species Rotaria sordida. The sequence goes on from CAJNOL010000741.1 coordinate 3,039, forward strand.
ACGCTTTTTTTTAGCAAGATAAAATCTTTTGAAAGCTTAAGTTTTTTTTGGCTAAGACTATACTGTAAATAATAATTGATAAAATAATAGTTTTCGGAAAATAATTTTAATCAAATATTATTTTTCGATATTTAATTAATGTTTAACATTTGTTAACGTTAGGTACAGAAAAAAGTTCTGAGAATTTTTGTAATCGATGTATTTTTGCAGCCATTTAAGTAATTGCAACAAATACATAGTCATTTTAAAGAGCATTTTAAAGTGTATTTATTGTGTACGTAAAAATAAAGGTTCTAGCTCAAGAAATAAGAGACTCAATAAAGGAAGTTTGTTATATGCGTTTTTGGTTCTCCAAAAACGCATGTTGAGACAGATTAAGCGACCGCATTTTGCATCACTTAATACGTTGTATTAAAAAGCAAAATATGTCACAAGATATAACGTGAAAAGCTCTACAATCGACAAAGTAAAGCTCGTTTTAATTGTGTACTTTTTGTTTTCAAAAAAAAGCAAAATTCTGTGCGACTTATTTTCGATACTGTGAAAAGATCATTTTTTTTCTACACGAATAATTCATTTCATCTTTTCATCACCTAATACATTTTATTAACAAAAATAAAGTATACCACAAGATATATTGTGAAAAGCTCTAAAATTTACAAAGAACAATTTATTTATTAAAATTGCTCAAGTAGTTGCAAAAATATATTGATAGAAAAATTGTCGCGAACTTTTTTTTCCATATATTATTTCGAATAAACTACAGATGATCTTCGAAGTATTTTGTTATTGACTAGACTATAATGATCAATGAACTCATTTAAAATAGTCTTAATAAGTCAATAATGAACTTGTGAATTAGTTATTCTGAAAGATCTCTCTTATCTTAATACATCTCTTACATATTCTATAGATCTCCATTGAACTTTAAAGAAACAATATTGAGTTTTCAATAATAGAAATATATTATTATTTTGAAAAAATAAATGATATAGATTTAATAATTCACCTAGCTACATATTCTGTTCTTTATTTAACTTGAATTAGCAATTTGAAAAAGAATTTGATTTTTTTAAATAAGGATAAATAAGACAATTGAAATATTTTCTTCGGTGTGTGATGCCATTTTTGTTAGCGAGAATATTCATAAAGTCGAAAACAATTTTAAGCAATCTAACTCATTGAAATTTCTTTTTATAATCACAAAAAAGATAAATATTGAGTCACTTTTCAAACTGATTTCTATAAATCATGGTTTAAGAGAATTTATCTTTTCCGACTTAAATATTTTAGTTTTTTGTTCTTTTACTTTTCGTTATGGTTAATATACACACTTAAATAGTCTTTATCCATAAATTTTTCTACGTATACAAAAAAATTCAAAAGAATAAAAAAAACTAAATAAATACACAAGAAAAATCTTAACATCGAATTCTACTGAAATTGAGTCATTCGAACAAAAAATTAAAATATTCTCCTAAATGGTATTTCTTAGTCAACTGAAATTTTTTATAGATTTATTAGTCAAACTAACGTGTTTATTTTCTAAAAAATTTTGTTTCCTCATAGGTAAATAATTTAACAAAAATCGTGTACCAACAACGAAAACAAAAACATATTTCAATCGTTTTTTTATAGTACCTTAAGTATCTCGGTTTCATTGAACTTCAGGAAGAATATATTCCATAGAAAAACTATGTGTACATCTCAAGTTGATCCTCAAACAATAAGTTAGGGATTTTTTTCAAGGAAAAAGACTTGAGAACGTTTTTAGTTCATTTTTTTCACAATCTTTTGCAATTTCAAGGATAAACATTTGCAGATTTTCAATCGATAAGAACATTTACTCTAATCTCAAGATTTGTATATGCAGAAAGTTTTACAATATTTTGTCAAGATTTTCTTCAAAAGCTAAGAAAAAATCGATAACAAAGTTATGATTTGAAGATTTTTATATTTGATCTGATTTTGCCTTTCAATATATAGATGTTACTATTCAAAGTTATAAATTTCTTTCACTTTTTAAATAGATCATATCGAACAATTAAACATAAAATGTTTAATTATAATAATGCTTACTTCCAAAATGCACATTATTTATTGAATTCTTAGCGAAACTATCATTGAGTCTTTTTGAAAAAAAAAAGAATAAATATTATATTTTATTCGACATGAATAGTGACAACGACAAGTTGTTTATTGTTCTATAGAATATTGTTTTTCATTGAATAGTTTATTTTTATTTAACTTTTTCTTGAGATAAGATGAGAAATCAAATAAGTAAATATCTTATTTAATATAGAAGATTAATATAAAAGAAAACTTATAGACAAAGAGTATGATTTCAAATTTCAATATTATATTATCATACTAAAAAAACAAATTTTTCTTTGAAATATGATTGTATTGTTGGCTGTTACATACTAAGGGAATCAACAGAAAAAAAAAATATTTCCACTGAAAAAATTTCGTTTATGTTTACGTAGAGAATTATTGTCAATAGATAATTTTAAAAAATGTATTATTGAATCTATATTAAAAACGAAAAGGTTCTTTCATATTGATACTGCTCAAATTAATTGATAAACAATTATATTTTAATATGTCGATAGATATGACTTTATTTTAAATGACAAAAAACATTTGTTTTAGTTTACCGATGATACTTCAATGGCTCTTTGCTTAGCTAATTCATTGATAGCTCGTCGTGATTTTATTCCTTATGATCAGTTAGTTCGCTACAAATGGTGGTACAAATTCGGATATATGTCATCAACTGGACAGTGTTTTGATATTGGCGCAGCCACTAGTCAATCTCTACGAGAATTTGGAAATCGTCAAAAGCTATTTGCCACGCAATCCAACATTCCAATTAAATATATGGATTGTCTTTCTAATCATGAACTACTCAATCAATTTAACGTTTATTGCAGTGAAGACCAAGTAGCGGGCAATGGAGCTCTTATGCGTCTCGCACCCGTACCACTCTTTTTCTATAGAATTCCTGATAGAGCTGTCGAATATTCTGGTTGTAGTGGACAAATCACTCATGGAGATAGGAAAGCATACGATGCTTGCCGTTACTATGGGGCATTAATTGTTGCTGCTCTCCGTGGTTATACAAAGGAACAATTACTCGATGATGATTTTTACGTAAAGCACAAAAAATGGTTTAACGACAAGGAACTTCATCCTGATATAGAGTCTATTTCTAAAGGATCATACAAAAAAAATGGCTATCAGGCTGGTATTCGAGGCAAAGGTTATATAGTTAAAGCTCTAGAAGCTGCGTTATGGGCATTTTGGTCTGATAAGAATTCGTTTGAAAAAGGCGTTCTTGCTGCTGTCAATCTTGGCGATGATACAGACACAACAGCTGCTATATATGGACAATTGGCTGGCGCTTATTATGGGTATCAAGAATTACCTGAACGTTGGCTGAAGCATGTCTATGCGAAAAAATTCATGGAAAAACTAAGCAAATGGATTGCATATGAAGGAGAATGTTGGCAAAAGCGATATGAATCGTCCATTTCTCCATCGCTGACAAGTAATATTTAACATTTTGCTTGAGAAAATTCAAACAATTTTTATTTTGTTTTATATCTAATTAATGAATAAATATTATTTGATTATCTTTCATGTTGTTTTATTTCAATATATTCACATTTGACCGATCATATTGATAACACACGCTTTTTCTCAACGATTATTTACAGTTACTTGGATTTTTTAACAAACAAAAAAACTCATTTAGATTTATTTTTAGATTAATTAAGCGTATCATATAGTCAGTTAATTTTGAAATGAATCATATATCTGTTGTTTCGACAATGATCTTCTCAAATGTCTACTTTTGCATGATTGATTTCGCAGTTTTCTTAGTTAAATATCGGTGGCCATTCAATTGACGATCTTACTGAAATATTTTTTCTCATAATCTTTTTTTTTCTGTTAATATTAGCCAAGAATATTGATCTTGAAAGAAATCATAGTTGAAGAATAACTTATTTATTATAAATTGTCAAATTAATTTCTTTATTTCATTTAAAAACTAGATTACTCTTTATACGCAAAAATCGACAATATTGAATTTTTATGTCTGTTTGTCTCTCTTAGTTTCTGTTTTCGTTGATATCTTATATTATAGAATGGAGTTTCCTTCAGTTAATGAACGTGTACTTCCACATCAAATAGAATACGTCGAGCCATCCGTAGTTTCAAACAGTGCTAACACTCTGAACCAATTCATTGGTTTTCTTGTGAGACTTTCCGTAAGTGATGTACTATGAGCAGGTGTAGAATTTCATTCTCAGCAATATTTTATCTATAACTCAGTTCGAGATATAGAAGATAGAGGCACTTGAAATCTCAAGATAGGCCAGTAGACAGATGATACTTCGATAACATTATGTTTTGATTCTTCATTAATCAACAAATGCAGTTAAGATCCATACGATCAAATGGTCCGTTATAAGTGATGGTTCAAACATGAATATTTGTCATCTACAAATGATTGCTTCGATACTTGCAATGCAACTCGTCAATCATTCACTACATTTTCGAGTCGTCAGAAAATTCTTAGTAAGTTTTTCTATTGTTCCAACGAATATGATGGTAATTATTTGTCAGGAGATCAGATTCGATTTATCTAAAATTTCCATATCAATTTTAGAACATCGATTATAGCTGGAAACAGAGTTCTTATGTGTCTGACTTCACTTTCACTTTTCTTCTATAAATTTGCCGCAATTGCTGGTGAATACTCCGATCGTAGTGCTCGTCTCAAGCATGAAAAAGAAAAGCGATCGATGTATGTCGTTATTACGTTACACTTATCGTAGCTGCTATTCATGGTAAACTCAAATATGAACTTTTAAGAAACGATTTCTATGAAACTCATCTAAAATGATTTGGTTCAGCTAATCTTCACTAAGAAATACTTCGTGTGGCTCATGTTTAATACAAACAATCAAATAGTTATGACGATGGAATTCAAGACAAGAGTTACACTGTTAACGCTTTCGATAGTGGATTTATGGATCTTCGGGTCTGATAACGATTCGTTTGGTGAATATATTTTCAATACTGTTAATCTTCGAGATGATACCGATATAATACCTACTATTTATGGCCAATTGGCTGATGCCTTCTATGGATTTAAAAGTATTTCTAAAATGTAGATGTACAAACTGTATGCTCATGATTTACTCATCTGTATGAACAAATGACTTTATTTTGAAGGAAATCAATATAACAACACAAAGGAAGAAAAGAAAATATTTTCAACAATAAAAAGTCTCTCTATAACTTTATCAAATCAGTATCAAGAGGTGATGACTTATCAATTATTGATCGATCGATCTTTCAAACAGCAATCCATCTTGGACACACCAACCGAGAAGCAAACAGTTGATTACAAATCGATGAGATGCTCGTGAATTTATAGCATATGATCAATATTTGAACTGAATTCAAACAGAAAAATCAGATAACATAGAAATTTCATCGAGTCAAAAAGGTTTCTACTATTTACCAGAAAAATCAATCATATATTAATGAATGACATATTCATCACCAAACCAACGAAAAAATAAACAAATTATCAACGAGAAATCTACGAGTCATCAATATATGAGATACATTTGAGTCCATCACGGACCCAACAATTAGACAACCAGCAACTATCAACTTGCCAAATCGATAATCATCAACTATTGTCTTATCAATTAAGTTCAAATCAGTCATAGAATCATCAATCAGTTCATAGAAAACCTTGTACATATGGCCTAAGTACCTATCAACCGTCAACATACAATTCAAATAACAGTTGCTCATAGAATATATAGACCAAACGATGAACAATCTTCAATATATGAATTGTATGATAGGTCACTGGGGATCTATCTGAAGCAACATCCACTATATTCTGACAAGATCACCAGCTACTTTTACCATCGAAACCATATTCAAATTCGATTGATCAACAATGAAGATTATTTAATTGATGAGGCAAAATATTGGTATGAAATTGAAACGAATGCAAATAACAGTTTGAGACCTATCGATATATCTAATTAGGAGATCTTCGAGATAAATATCATTTTGAATACACATCGATTACGTCAGTCGCTCTTCGTGTAATCATTTTAGCTTTTATTTTATCATACATATTACATATTAGATAGTAAATATTACTCAAACTAAACACACAATTAGTGCTTTCAAGTAACTGACTACGTTTACATATTGAATGTTTTAAATAGATATGCATAAAAATATTCTATAACTAACAATATAATACTAAATATATATATTTCATATAGAGCATCTGTCTTTTTTTTTTTGGTATAAATATATATCAACTTGATATATAATATTATTTTAATATTATAAGTAAGAAAGACTATCACAAATTGATTTCTCGTCTTCTTTTTATTCAACAAAAAGAAATTCTCAAAATTTACTTTTCTATTTCTGTGATGAATAAGTCTTTTGTAAAAAAAAAAATTCTTCTATTAAATGATTAAAACAAATATGAATAATAACACGTTTTATTTGCCGATGCAGTATAAAAAAAACAAGAAAAATATATTTCTTTAAATGAATTATTGGAAAGATAATCTCAAATATAGAAACTGTTATATATTAATCTTTAATTAAGAATTAATTCTAATAAAACAACTAAGACATGAATGAAAATGATCAACTAATCGTTGAATACGTAATTTAAGAATTGAAAATTTATTTAAGTACAAAAGACGCAATTCTTCAAGTAACAAAACGAAACAAATTTATTTTAGAATTAAATTTAAGTTTTTCTTTCTTTCATATTTATATATTTTTTATATTATTTTTCTCCTCTCGATATAATTAAATATGTCAAGGTCAACGGGCATGGTCAATTATTAGATTATCATTAATCTTCCAATTTTTTAATAATTCATCAGAAAAAAAACCAACAAGTTCGAGCTTTATTTATACGAGAAAACGAACAATTCTTACTATGATAATTGATCAATAATTAAAAATATTACTATAGAATTATTAATAAATGTCATATATCAACGAACAAATCGAATCATTGTCATATATGATGAACTAGGACTTATCTTGAATTTATCATTATGAATAGAAGAAGAAAAGTTTGTCAATAATTTTTAAAAAGTCAAATGATATTCTCGTGTAAGTCCTAGAACAAGTTACTATGAATGATCATATTTACGTCTAATTATGAGAAATTCTATTCGAATATAATCGAATTAATTCGATCTGACTAATTATATGAAAAATAACCATTGGATGTGATTATTTCAGTAATTGCTCTTTAATGAGAAAAACTAAAAAGACTAATTAATCGAATTTTATTTATTTATTTAAAAAAATCTTTATCTTGTTTTAAGTCGATATTTTTTTTCTCTTAAAAATTTCATTATTATATTGAGTTTATCTTTGTTCTTTTTTATTATTTATAATTAACAAAAATCGTTGATCAAACAATTCTTCAATAAAGTTTATCAAAAAATATCATCAGTATTAGTCAATCATTTGACATTATATATTATCTATAATGAAATCAATTGAGAATAAAAATAGACATTTTTTAATATTTTCTTCATACCTATATGCGTTATAGCAAAGCTTCATTTTTCTATTTTTTGTAAAATAAATACATCGGATATTTGTTGTTTTATTTAAAAAAAAAAAAGCAAACATTAATTTTTAAAGTAACATGTCAATTAATACTATTATAGCTTATTAACTATCATCCTCAATACTATCTACACCGTTTCATTTTATGTATGATTTACTTAGTCTAAACCTTGTGGTCACCATTTAAGGGAAACTACGAATTAAGGAAAATAATATGAAACAGAATGAAGACCACAATAAATCCATGATGGTGGATCAATAGGATTCAGTGTCTGTAAAGTATGAACGATCCATGCTTTATTACAAATAAATCTTATTGATCTCCAATCACTGAATTTATTGTGGCCTCCACTCCGTTTCACATTTCTCCTCCTATTTCGCTATTTCTCTTAACCGGTGTCTACAGAACCTTCAAAATTAAAATACGTTCTTATGCATCCCTAACCTTTCAAGTAACTGAGTAGAAATTCATATTTCTCGTCCAAAAAAAAATTGGGGTCCAGTTTTATACGCTTTTTTTATTTTCATAAAATATTCTTTCCTTAACGCATAAATCAAACGCGCAAATCTTCAGTGATCACCTATTGAATAACGTGACAAGATATTAACATCAACTTCACACACCTACTCGGTAAGGTAATCAAACGTGTAACCGTTAAAGAAAAAAGAAAAAAAAATCAAAAGGTAAAATGATAAATCCTGCGCACGCACGGCTGATAATTAGAAAATTAGTATCTTAGTGTGTAATCAGCAGGCTTACTTATCATTTTAATATGATGATTGGCAAAGAGCAGTCATGTGAGTGGGTCATACATATTTTGCTATTATTTTTCAATTCAGAATATGTGTTAGATAAAAGTCTTTAAGATGAGAGTTTTATTTCTTTCTCTGGAAGTTAGTCGTCTAACTAGGAAATTAATCAACGTAGAATATGTCCTTAAGAGAGGATCCATGAGCTGATCAAATACCAGTCCAATATACGAGACCTTCGATAAAAAAAATTTTTTGGATTTTTTTGTTCATTCAACGCATCAATATCTAAAACCACCAACCCCACAATTTTAGGCTCTAATATCTTTCCTTTGAAAAGTTAGCCGATACCGACTTTTGCCACTATCGTATCTTTTTGAAAAAAAAAAGAAAAAAATACTCTATAATTGTATGCCGGATTGCGTTTGAACGTATCATTGAAATTTTTTATAGTATATATCAAAAGACAGAGAATTAAAAACTGAACAAAATGAGCTACTTGGAGATAACATAATGTTTAGCAACTCATGTTTTATAAAGTCAGTATGAGTTAAAGAGAGTATTTTTGATCAATCCAAATACAATAATGTATCTGCTGCTGTGTTTTAGAATCAAGAGGACCCAAGCTGAATTTTACATATGTTATGCAGCTTTTTTTTCTCTACAAAATGATAAAAAAATATTCGAAAAAAAATGGTAGACTCGATGCAAAACGGGACTCGCACCTCCTAATTTTTGATGATTTTTGTTGGTATATCATCTCAGAATATTGCTGATAGCTTCGGTCATCGAAAATAGGGATTGCCAATAGTCACATTTTTGAAAACGACGTCTTCAAAATGTAGCTTGCCGAACTTCGATGACGTGACTTTCGATGAACTGCATACTGACCATAATAATATTTGGTAGTCGTTAATGATAGATTTTAATTGCATTGTTTATGACAATCGTAGACTTCGTCTTTGATCATCTACTACATCTGATAATGATCCCCGTTATCCTTTGTAATTTATTGGTATAGGATGGTTTACGATTTAGAATGATTAACTTGAGTGTGGAAGACTGCTAGTATTACGTTCTTTTCTACTCTTCCATTTACTTTAGCAGATCTTTTACTGATTTGGAACGAGCACTAGTCAGAGAACCTGATCATATTTATTGGCATCATAATTTCTATTTTCATTTTATCTAGTGTGTCGATTTTAGCTTTTTTCATCACTTTAAAAGTGGTTTTATAGCAAGTCACCGTTGAAAAAAATTAGATAAACTTTCGAAAAAGATTGTAAGTAATGTTTTAACATAATGATATTTGAAATATCCCCAGAATGAATACTCCACGTGAAGAGCATATTAAAATCGATGATAGTATTAGATTCTAGTTTATTATTTATTCGGACTTTTACATGAGAAGAAAGTGTTAAGATTGTTTTTCTACTCTCCTTAGTCTATCAATAGTGTTTAGCATAGAATCAAAGATAACTATGATACATTAGAATCATACATAGTGTTTCGACATGTGCATAAAGGCAAGATACGGTTACATGCATAGGATACTTCTAGTTTTGGATATTTTGAAATATATTGATTATGAATGACAATAAAAATCAGACAACAGTTAAAAAAAATATGCAAAACGTTTTCGATCTTGTTATTCGTCTTGCTGCGTTTGATTTATTTCTGTTAACATCAGTCGTTTTGTTCTGTAATTTTATAAGAGCTTTGAAGAGCATTATAGTAAAAAAGTAAAAAACATTTGGAATTATTTTGTAAAATTTCAATCATTATATCTAAGACAAATAATGTGATAGATCATATGCATTTAATCAAGGAAATTATTTGTTTTAGTAAGCAACTCATCCGAACAGATTCATATGTCTCAATTAACAGACGATCAAACGAACGTCAACGAAGCATGGTCATGGATTATTCCTATTGTAGATCCTTCTGATTTTCTTTATTCCAATCAAAATGTTATACCTGACGAACAAAATGAACAACCAGCTGAAGCACGAGCATGGTCTACGTATCAAAGTTCAAATTTAGAAAATATTCTTGGTGAGGGTCCAACAAGACAACAGAAAACTCTCCTTACTTCTACACTGCCGGGTCAACAGCCATTGAAGGAAGACGTTCGTGGAGTCGAACAGATTCTTTCCTATGTTGATCGACGTCGACCTCCTCGTCACAAGAAATATCACTTAACTTGGCGTACCCTTATTGGAACGATGTCTGGTATGGATCAAATTTATGCACGAGACGATTTTCTTCACTACTACGAAGAATTTCGACCTGCCTTTATTTTCATGGATTCAGTTTTTCGAGGTATTGGTCAGGTGATGTTTGCTAATAATCCATTGTCAGGTATTATTATTACAATTGGATTATTTATTGGGAATTGGGAGTTAGCATTGTATGGTCTTCTTGGAACGTGTGTGTCAACATTAACAGCTCATATGCTTGGATTTACTTTTAATTCAATTCGAGCTGGATTGTATGGTTATAATGGATGTCTGACAGCTATGGGAATAGCCTATTTTAGTTTTCCTCATTCTCCTCAAATGATTGGTCCTATCGTGATCATGTGTATGTTTTCAACTATTTTTGCTATGGCAATCAGTAAAATACTTGTTCATCGACTTGAACTCTCGCCATTTACGTTTAGCTTTCAAATATGTACTTGGATGTGGCTTCTAGGTGCTCTAAAATTCCGTTATTTTTTCGTAAATGGTACTATCTTGTCTCCTGGATTATTATCTACGTTAATTAATAAACCTCATCTCTCAAATGTGTCTTTTCCTGTCTATACGGCTAAAGATAACTTTGTTGGTTTCTTTGCTAGTATTGCACAAGTTTATTTTATTGAAAGTCCATATACGGGTGCGATTATTCTTGTCGGTGTTGGTATTTGTTCTCGAATTCTTTCGTTTTTTGCTCTTTTTGGCGCTGTTACAGGTCAATTAACTGCAGCCTACCTTTTGGGATTGCCTGCAACAGCAATTCATGCTGGATTATGGGGCTACAATCCAGTTTTAACATGTCAAGCATTAGGTGGTATGTTTTTTGTTCTCAATGGATACAGAATATGGTTATTAACACTCTATGGTTCAGTAATGACCATACTTCTACAAGCAGGTGTTTCAGCTTTTCTCGTTCCAGCTGGTATGCCAACACTGACGTTTCCATTCACCGTAATCTGTTGGATATTCTGTCTTATCGCTGGTTCGAAAAATCTGATTGCTGTGCAATTAACAGCCGTCAGTATTCCTGAAGATCATTATCATCGATATCGTCTTTCACAATTAGTGAAAGCTCAATTTAAATTTATAAGTCGTCTAGCACATCTTGCATCAACTGATAATGTAGATATAACATGGGAAGAGCTTTCAAAAATCAACGAAATATTTGTTCCTATTTTAATGTGTTCATATGTTTATCATAATGATTTGCATCATATGAAAATGTTAGTAAGAGAAAATGTCAATATTCATTCGACCGATCAAAATTTACGTAGTCCACTACACATAAGTGCTTCGGAAGGTAATATGAAAATAACTAAATGGCTTGTTGAAAGTCTCAAAATCAACGTTAACTCGATTGATAAATTTGGTAATACACCATTATTTGATGCTTTATGGAATGGACAATTTCATTTACTACCGTTTCTATATTCACATGGTGCTCGATTACCATCGTCGAAATCAAAAGAATTAGCATATTATCTCAATGCATTTGTGTATGAAGGTAATATGGAAGCAATTCAATATTGGCTTGCATGTGGATTCAATCCAAATGCGAGTGATTATGAGGGTCGAAATGCTCTTCACTTGGCAGTTATTACTAACCAATTCGATATTGTATATTATCTAGTGGAAGAATTCTTTGTCTGCTTAGATGTACCCGATTATTTTCGTCAAACAGCCATGGACTATGCTTCGCGCTTACCCGATCCGACTATCGCTGATTATTTATTACAAAAACGCGCAAATAATTATATACCTGTGAAAACATCAGGAAAAAAATCAACACTTCTAGCAATTGTCGTCGAAAAAAATCTAAAGAACAAAACCAACGCACAGAAAAGAAAGGACAACGAAGAATATTCGATAAGTATGGACGAAAGTCTCTTACCTACTCTGTTCTGCATGATTGCAGCTCAAGAAGACATTCAAGTAATGGCCAACTTCCTGGAAGAATTTCCTCAACTAAATGCGCTCGAATGTGTTGATTATGATTTTCGTACGGCAGCTCATGTTGCTGCTGCTGAAGGTCGACTTGAAACTATTCGTTTTTTGTCTCAACAATGTCAAAGTTCTGATTTTGAGAGAATAATGAATCGAGAAGATCGATGGCATATAACACCATTAGATGAAGCTTATCGTAATGGACATCTTGACATCTGTAACTTTGTCAATGAAATGATACCTACTCAAACTAAGGAAACTTATGAGAAAATATTCGATTCAGACGACATAGAATCCGAGGACCATGCTACTGTCTGTTTATTTCAAAAATGGAGAAAAGTATTCTTCTTTTGTACGTTGGCGGGAATTGGTGCAGTTGAAAGAATCGATGGATTATTTGCTCGTGGTTATTTTCTTCGAACGAAACTTTACGCGGATTACCATGGTCGTACTCCCATGCATTTTGCTGCAGCAAATGGACATTTGAATGTAATACAAGCACTCATTCGATATCGACTTGAAGATGCACTACACACAGATCGCTGGGGAAAGTATCCTATCGATGAAGCACGACACAAGAAATTCGATAAAATCGTAGACGAATTAATGCAGCTGCAGTTATCATAAAAGAATTTCGAACTGAACTCTTTTCATTCATCATCTAAAGATTAAAAGATTGACTTAGAAACTTTTTTCAGACATTAAAGTATAATATTCTCGCTATTATAATCTATCTTTTACTAATAATGCATAAAATTTCAAGAAAATTAATAACAATAACTGCTATGTAATGAAATAATGAAAGAGACCTTCTGTTATGCTAAAATCGAACGACATATAGTTCATAGATTTTGTAATGTATTGACATTAACTATTGCTTTCTTTTCTGTTTCGTTTCTTTTTATTTTTGTTGATTTTCCTATTTCTTTTCGTTCTATCTTGGCAATACGCGAAATGTATACATATACGTGTGTGTGTGTTGTTTTTCTTTTCGTTCTTTCATTTTTTTTCTTTGATCTTTTCGTGATCTCAACTATATCTTGTATTGTTGATGAAGGTCAAACAAGCATTATCTTTTAACCTTGATCTTGTTCTCTATTACATATTAATATTTTGTCTATTACATAATAATGTTATCTACTATGCAGTATCGTTGTCTATTGCGATAGATATACATATTCTTTTTTTTTTCATAATAAACTATGCATTTACGTATATACCTCAATACGTGATAGATTTAATTTAGATATTGAAATAATTTTAACAATGAGATTGATAAACAAATGGAAATATTATTTCCATGTAATACAATCTTCTATATGTCTATCAATATTTTTCTTTATACAAATACAGTTGACAATAAATGGTTCACCAAAGTACGTAAGATATATAAACGTCAGAGCAAAAGACATATTCGACGTTGCTTTATCATTTCATGCCAACTAGCATCTATAATAGATAGTCAATTTATTTAACACTGAATACTAATATATTGATTTCTCTGATATGCCAATATAAACTATTCATAAAGTCTTAAAAATTCGAAGTTTCTCTGATGACTTTCATTAAAAAGAGCATCATTCAACAAAAAACTCTATTCTGTATCCAACAAACCCATGTTGCAACAACAGGTCGAAAGTCAGCCGTTAACCACGGTCTACCACTTGATCAATAGTAAGGCTAACTATTCGGTTAATTACGATTCTTTTGTTTGATTTTTTTTTCTATCTTACTGTCTGAATATTATTAAGCTCTTAGCAAAATATTAGATTTTAGTCAAAACTTCGACTCTCTACTATTGTGGGCGTACTCAAGCCACCTGTACGAGCCACATCGACTGTTTTTGCTTAGTTTTCAAGTTTGATTATTTATTAAAGATCGTGCCACAAAAATATTCATTCATTAGCGGACTCAACAAATAGGAGAAAGTGTGATGTCATCTGACACAATATATTGTGGCATATTAAAATCGATATTTTTGAGTAGTAGCAGTCAACCTCTTCAATAGAGCAAGTATTAATTTAATAGAAAAAAAATATAACAAGCCTAATTAAAAAAAAAGGACCGAACTACTTTAACTATCGTTTTTTTTCTGAACCATGATGAACCATCGAGTTTCATAAAAAATTGACGACATGGAGAATAAATCAGAATTATAGAAGAAGTGTTCTATTATGACCCAAACTGCAAAAAAGATGTCAATTAATCAACGGCATACCGATCGCACAACTGACGAATTTATCGTCGAATAATCGGCTGTATTCACTGATTATCACCGATCATTTTTTGTTTAATCTGTATTGTATAAGTATCTTTGGCTTCCTGAATTCCATCTATAGTATCGTAAGTTTTCGATAATATTTTATTAAGTGTTCACGGATTTTACATAAAAAAATGTATAAAAAAACTGAACAAACAGCTGTAGCAAGAAGATCTAACAGAAATGATCCTCGTTTTCAAAAAGTCATGAGTATGGTTGTTTGCTGAATAATTTTTCATAGAAAGAAGATAATGAGTTGCGGTTTTCACCATTGATAGGAGAAATGTTGAAGATATAAAACTATGTTAAATTTGATCAATTTGAAATTAACCGACGATGATGAATATTTACTGAAGGTTTTGAAAACGATTTTCTAGAAAACTGTTCAGTTGTGTTTTGATCGTACTCGCTCTTGTTTTTAAAGAGGAAGTCAAATTCTATTAGGAATGTACACTTTTAGTGAAAATACTGAGATCACTTTAATCGACACTATCACTGACATTCACGAACCACCCTGATTACAGTTATCGATGTTCACTGCAGCACTAATACCCATTGAGACACTAACACTCAGTAAACACTGACCACACTATTGGTACTTAATGAAACACTGAGAAATCGACTCTGTCTAGGTATGCGTCTTTTGTGCTTTTATTCAAATTTATCAACGACAAGCGATGAGAGGAGTGCATCTACCGATCCAAAAAATAACAAATTTAGACAATCTATTAGTTCGAATAACAATGTCAACTTCGCAAAAGTGCGTCACTTCTATTAATAGTTGAAATCTGAATATCTGAATGCTGTCTTGCAATTAAGAGTCCTGCTATTAAAAATTTATTTTCTTTTTTTTTATCTTTAACACATTATGACCAAATGCTCTTTTTTGTTATGATTTTGTTTCAAGAAATGATTTGTTACGATAGATATCGATTGACACATATGCACTAAAGTTCTGAACATTATTAATTGGATGATAAGATTATTCTGTTCACGTTTAATATGTCAAAAATTTCTTAATTCTGCAACAATTAATTTCAAATCGAATTGTAATCAGTTCTTTGAATTAAAACTAGTATATGCTTAGTCTTATTACAATTTAGGCACATCGTTTCGTTTAATAATCGAATTGGACACATAAATTTATCGAGATTATGTTGAAATAGTCATATCTCGCATAATTCTTTCATTCTTTGGATATTTTGACTATTGTCTAAGGATTTTCTTTAATGTTCGATCATTTTGTTTAATACATATGAAACAAATAATTAAACTTGCATTGAAACATGTTTGTCAACTAGTAATCACAATGATAATAAAAGAAAAAAATCTAATTTGTCCATCTGTCATATTTGAACACATAGGTCTTATCGATTGATGGTACAGAAAAAGCATTTTCTTCTTGAATATGATAGCACTTTTTAGATTTTTCTTTTGATAAATAATAAATTCGTTAAAGAGGGTTTCAATCTAATAGCATTCATTAATATCGAAAAAAATTATCTATTATGCATCGCTAAAAGTTTAATCACAGTTAAAAATCTACAGATATTGTTTAAATGAAAATGAATAGATCACCTAGTTGAATTATTGCTAAATAATAAAAAAAACTGATCGAATTCAAAGCGAATGTAAGAACATTCGACCTAGTTTTAGCCTTGCTTAAGAAGAGATTCGTCAAAATTTCGAATTTTGAGAATGACAATAAAAAAGAGTTAAATATAATTGTTCATTTTTATCGATATTATCTCTCTAATCAAGTTAAAACTTACTTATTCAGATAACAGATATCGTTTTAATTAAAATAGAAAAAGAAATTTGAAATGAAAATATTTATTAGTAGTTTTTAAAAAAAGGTTTTAGTTCGATTTGACATAACGTAACTCATAAGAAGAATACTTGAACAGTTCGAAAAATACTTCAAGAAATGAAAAAATTCGTTCACTAATTCGATGATAATAAATAGCATATATGAAGAGTAATCGACGAAAAATAAAAGTTTCGAGACAGAAAAAAAAGGTAATTAATTTTAATTAACATAATAATGAGAGAACATAATTCTCTTTTATTGATATTTATTAAGATTATTAAATGTTTGAGTTAAGTCAAATGTTTATTTCTCTATTATTATTTATTTAATATTCTTGTTCTATGATAATTAGAAAAAAAAAGTTTATTATCTATAAATGAAATATTCTATGACGATATTTATCATTGATAAAAACAGAAATCGATTATAACAGATTAGAATTAAATAATAAAACAATGTTTGACATTAATAAGAAAGTGTTTGTTAATCCTATTTAAATTGAATACAACTACAAAAATGAATAAAAATGATCATGTTCCAAATGATTGTAAATCTAAAGATTAAATTTCGTTTTTGTCTTTTTTGTTGTTGTTGTTATTTTAATGCGTAGATCATATAGAGACTAATAATTATTTATTGTTTTTATCTAAGAATAAATAGTAAAGAAAAATTGATCTATAGATATAATATTGATTAAAGTATTTGTTTAATAACGCATCGTGTTATGTTAAAATATTTAAATATAATATTATATGTCTATTTATTGATTGTATCAAGTGATAGTAGACAAAGTCTTCGAGATTATATTGTATATCATGAATATTTATCAGAATTGAGACGAAATCAATTTTCAGTTTATGATCAATCAGAAAAAAATTTACTTTATCGAATTGAATCATCATCAAAGTATTCATTTAATCGATTAATTAATCTTATTGTTTATCCATATCATCAAATAATAGGTTGAATTAAAAACGTTTGGTCACCATTTAGTAAGATTGATATATTTATATATATTCGTATTTAGTTTTTAATAAAATTCCGTTTACATAAATAAAGTTGGTTCTTGAATAACTGAAATTCGAGATGGGAAAAGACCGAATTATATTCTGACTCGCTTTTATCAAATATTAACTGATATTATAATTTCATCTTCAAAATATAAAATTTAAGTTTATACTAATGATTCACCTCATACGACATATATGTTAGCACTTTATGCTTTTGATTCTAGAAGATTTAATAAAAGAATTATATTTATTCCATAAAATAAAATTAATACTCAATTATGACAAATACAATAATATTTTTTATTTATATTTTTATTAAATAAATTGTGTTTAACAAATATTTTATTTTGATATGTTATCTAGAAATAATTTCTATCAAATTTTAAAATAAAGTCAAAATATATATGTTTTTATTAAGTAATATAATTCAAATTCAAGATTTTTATTCCAAATATAATCTTATCATGATTTATTCTGATCAATTGTTTTAATTATTATTTTTATGTAAAATTACAAATTAATTATCTGTTTTTCATCATTGTCTAATTTATTATTTATTTTTCTATTATTTTCTGTTAATTTGTTCTAAGAGATCATTATATATAATAATATATAGAAAGATAAATCTATGAAATTAAACTGGATATTATTTATATCGTTACGTTTAACTAAAAGAAAACGTCAATAGATAAGAAAAAAAAGATTTGAAAGAATATATTACAATAGATTTTCTTTTTTTTGAAAAGTTCTTAAATAGAATTTTGTTTATTTGATAATTTCGAAATAACAGTTTTGTCTTCTTATTTAATTAAAAAAATTCATCGTAATGACAATTATCAATGAAAATAATTATCGAAAATGTTTTCGTTTTTTTATTTTATTAATTAATAAAAAAACATATACATGAAACAAAAAAGAAAAAAAGTCTTATGAATATTCAATCGTTTATCTTTAAAGAATCAAACGAAAATATTTTTATCTATGAAAACATTCGAGAAGATCTTAGTTAAACATTTTATCCTCTAAAAAAACAATGATTTGATTCTTGAAAAAACTATTATATATTATGTAAGAGAAGTTAGCAGTCGATGAGACTTTTTTCAAAAACGATTCGCTTCATCCACTGAGCTAGTTAAGGAATGCAATAAGTCAGATGTAGCTTGACGAGCTCTATCGAAAGCTGTATTCATATTTTTATGAAAGCTAACCGACACAAATGAAAGCAGAGATATTAATTTTTATCTATAGAGAAAAAAAAACAATTAAAACTTTTCTCTGACGATCTGAGTCATTGATGAGATTTAGCTCATTCGGTGCAGCTGGACGAACTCTTTCGATTGACTTACGTTCTGTGAGCAGCTGAGATTGTGAAGCGAATTGTGAGAGGAAATGCTGGCTTACAACCCAGTTTTAAGTATTCCAAGGATCCTGATCAAGGTCCTAGTTGGTTCAGTGAATGGGGCGAATCATTCTTGAAAAAAGTCCAATCGACTGCTGACTTTCCCTTACATTAAATATCATGGGAATTCTATCAATAAATTATTCGGAATCCATAACAAATCAATATAAAATAGAATAAAATTATCTATGAGATCACTTAAACTTTTAATAATTAAAAATATTTCGTTGATTGTTCAATGATTGTTTAACATTATTTTTCGTAAACAATATTAATACTCATGTTTATTAGTTGTCATTGTTCAATTATCGACAATAAATCAATGGAGATTTATTATTAGCAACAACAACATTCGGGTCATACAGACAAATTTAATGAATATGTTTTGTTTTGTTCTTTTTTAATTGAATATACAAAAAAAATAGTTTATGAATTTCGTTGATTTGGAATTGGAATATGAAGACGTTTGCCAGAAACCAATGCTGGTAATAAATCGAAAGTTTTTGATCTTTGAAATCGATTTCTTGATGATGAACGATGATGACGATAGAATTTTCGTATTGTTTGTGTTTGTTCATCATTGGAATTTTTATTTGAAAGAACAAAATTACCAGATGATGCAATAAATCCACTTTCGATATTACCTTTTGATATAATTCGTTGTTCATCTTCATTTTTATCAATCGAACAACGAAAAGAAGCTACCACAAAAAACAAAACAACTTCAATTTTTTTGCTTTCATTAAAAACAAAAAATAAATTTAACCTTGTTGAGTTGATCGACGAGTTTTTAATGAAGAATTTTCTTGTTCAAATTTTGTTTCCAAAAAAGAACTTTCAAAACTTTTCGAACAAGAAAACCCAATTGGTGTTACATTTAAACCAAATGTTGACATTTCATCATAACCTAATGGAGGTTGATGATTATTCATCAATTTATTATTTATTGTTGCTTGACTAGGTGTTCGTGATATTAATAATTGTTGTAGTTTATTATATCGTTCCATAATTAATGTCGGATCTATTATTGGAGTTGTTTTAGGCGGTAAATTTCGATGTTTTATTTCTACTAAAGGTATTCTTATAAGAGTTCGTTTATGATTAATATTTGTTGTTTCTCGAGTAAATAAACTTGTTAATTGTTCTTTTAATAATGATTTTAATTTTTCTCGATTAAATGATGGATAATTTTGTTGTTGAATTTGTTTTGATTGTTTTTCTTGTAAATAATTTTGACATTGAACTGGACGAAGTGATAAACGAACTTTATTTGATGGTATTTCAATTGATTTTACTAGAATGAAATCAATTTATTATTAGTAAAAATTATATTGAAATATAGTTAACTAACATTGTTGAATAGATGTTGAAAATTCATTATCTTCTATAGATGATAATTGTTCATCTGATGAAGAATTATTTGAATGATCTTCTATTAAAAGATTTTTTTCTTTTTTAAATAATTTTCGAAGACGTTCTGGAAGATAATTATTTATTATTCTTTTTGAATAAATCAATTCATTTTCAAGTGATATTTCTGGAATATTATCTCTTTCATATCGAGGTAAATAAAGACCAATATCATGATGAAAGTCTAGAGAATGTTGAGAAATAGGATTTTTTCTAATAGTTTCTGATAAAGACCAAAGATCAAGACCATCACTCCATTCAGATATATTAACAAAACGATGAAAATATTGTGATGAATTATTCGAACTTTCAATTAAACATTTTGTTAATGATCGATTATTTGATGTGGAACAATAGGAAACCATTAAACAATCTTCCAACAATAACAAAATCAATTTGTCATCGATTAGTTTTCATCAAAACAAAAAAATATTTTTTTTCTTTTTTCGATTCATTTTTTAACAATTGGAGAAACATTCTTAACCAATTGAAGTAACAAAACAATTTAACAATGTAACTACATCAATCAGAATTTTTCAAATAGAAAAAGTTCATAAAGACTTCGAACATTTAATAAATACAATGAAGAATCCACAAACTGGTTTCTTTTTTTTGATCATATTAGTTATTCTATTAAAATGAAAAGAGATTTTATTCAACAAGAAAATTATTTTTCAAAATAAATCAACATTTCTTTATCAAATACTCTTATATTATTTAAAAAAATAAAATAAAATAAAACGTTTTTATTTTTTCTAATAAAAGTCAAATGAAAAAATTTTATATATTTAAGGTCGTTGATTACAAAGGTTTGTACGATAATTTACGTCACGAAATCGAATAATTTCGAATGGATGACTTTCTATAGACAATTGAGATTATTTAAATCAGAGCTATCGACCTGACCAAACTTGTCGACCTGTCTCTTACATTTGGGAAAAAACAAACATTGATAGATCACCTTATTATTCTCAAATATTTTGACAAATTCATTCAATTCTAGCTAGAAATGTTTGAACCGAGCGTCAATTTAGTCTTGAAGGATTTATGTTAACTGACAGAAGAACTTGTTTAGATTCAAAACACTTTCACGGAAAATTTTGTGTTCATGCTGTTGTGAAAACTGATTATCATACGTACATGTCCTTGTCTGTTATTATAAGTATCCCTGATATTCAACATTTTTGTTGTACAGGAAGTTATCAGCTGTTAATTATCGTTTTCTGCATATTTATATCTCTCGTATGCGGTTGAATTTTGAAAAAAAAGAATTTCAGATATGCACTCGTCATATTTTCATGATCTTAGGAAACTTTTTTCCGAATCGAAATGAAACTCAGGTGCTGAGAATGAGTAGCTGACTTTAATCGTGATCCTTACCACAAAAAAGAATTTGCCATGACAACTAATCGATTGAAAAACAATAAGTCGAGTGGCTGCACTTCGTGCACTCAGTCGAATTAATAAAATAAATAATTCATTTAAATAAAATAACAATAGATATAACGAGTAGAAACTGTCGAAATAGCGACCGAATAAATTTTCGATAATTTGATTCTTGATCAATCATATTTCGAATCTCATATCAATTTAGTCAACTTTTTATTAAATTTTATTTTTCTCTAATAGTTTTTAAAATGTGATGAATGATTAGAAATCTAAGACTTCGTCTCTACTTTTTCTAATAATAACAATTAATAAAAATCAAGACACAATATATATAACTAACCAATGAATACGTTCGAAATATATTTAAAATGTTCTTATTGATGATTTTTGGTTTATCATTGAAATAAAATTGATGAATTTTTCAATTGCTTTTTATAATACTTATTCATTGTCTCTCATAATCTAATATGAGTTAAATAAGATTTTAAAATTCTTAATAAATTTTTTCAGTGAGCTCTATTTGAAATATGATTGACATAAAAAAAATATTATCTATTGAAAAAGAATTTCAATAGTAAACACAATCATTTAGTTGAATATATATTCAACAAATCATAATTTATGAATGCACTAATTGATCATTTATTAAATTCAATTAATTAACTGTAATAGGAAATTAATGTTTAAATGAATCGTTTAAAAAAAAAGTGCTGTTATTCGAATGGATCAATGTTTTACTCGTTTTATCAAAATTATTATTTGGAAACTTCGAATTATTTATCGATTGAATTATAATAACTATATATATATATATATTCTTATCTAGTTTTTATTGTATCAAAAAACAAAAACAACTAAGTCACTTTTTATGAAACAAAGCATGAATAAATAATACGTCTTTCGAAAAAAAAATTAACTAAAATTCGATGACAGAACAATGAACAAGATCTATTGGAGGCTTGATTAGTATAACAGAAAAGTTAATATCGTCATACTTTTGATAATATGAAGGACGCTTGACTAGAATAAGAATATAAAAAGCTAAAATAAATGAAATAAATAAAAATTTTTGATATAAAATCTGTACTTATGAGTATAATTGATCAATCAGTTTTTGGTTGATGATATTCGTTCAGCTTGTTTATCAGCTGGACCTTCTTGTTGAGATTTTTCTTGTTCAACATCAGATTTAGCTTGACCTTGGTCTTTATTTCCACTTTGTTGACGTTGATCTTATAGAAAAAAAGAACTTTTTAAAATTCTTTCTTTATAAAGAAAACAAAAAAGAACTCTCAAAAAAAAAAAAAGCTTTATCAAATATTATTTAGAGAAATAAAATTAATTTAATTTTAATCTTAAATATTGAAATTATTTGTTGAGTTGATCTATAGTGAAGAAATTTGAGAGAGAAAAAATTGACTATTACTTTTTTGTTCATTTTTCGAACGTTCTCCCTTTTCATTAGATTTTGATGATGCACCACGATTTGTTCCCGAAGAAGATTGACCGAAAAATACATTTGATGTAGTTAAACTTTTACAAGAAATCAATTTCATATAACTCCATCGACTTGCCAACATGGGATAAACACATTTAACTAACATATTCGTTTTATTTTTATCTATAAGATAACAAATTTTTGATTTTTATTAAAAAATTAAATTAATTCTTATCACATAATTCATAAGAAAAATCAAAGATATTTAAAACTAAACAAACAAACTGAGATAATAAATTATTATAAAGTGTTAATTGCGTTGGATTTTATTCTATTGTGCACATGAAAAAAGAAATAGATTGGAATGGTTTTGCCAGTTGACCAATAAAATGATTTGTCGCTGATCGCTGAAATTTCTTTCCGGCTTGCGAATGCTTCTCTGTTTCCTCCTTTTTGCTGTTTTTATTACGAAACTCAGCATTGGAAGGATTTGCAAAAGCAGAATTAGAGAATTTTGTAATATAGTCGCATTTTCTTATCATCGCAGGTCAAAATCGTCTCTTAGGATTCTATCAAATTCAACTGAATTCTGTTTGAAATTCATGGAAGCGTAGAGCAGGATTGCGTTTGCCAGACGCTATAAGAATGCCAATTATCGTGACGCTTTCTACCAGGTGAATCCTATTCTGTGATTATATCAATTTCATACAGGACTCGCTCGATTGTGCTAGATCCGAGTAGTAATATATGGAAAAAATTTCTGAGAAATTTCTTCCATACCTTATTTCGATAAGATTGAAGAGTCCGATTGCTTTTTATGGGCTAGCCATCTCTCGTGTGTCCTCTTATGAACAAAAGGTTTCTGCGAAGAACTATTTCTGTAGTAGGATTGAAGTGAAATTCTAGTCTAACACTAGACTTTGCATCTTTAATAGCAGGTCGATATCAGTATGTCTGAGCTCATTTGAACAATTCCCGTTTGGTAGTTGAATATAGTGTTACGTTAGGTTTACATTTGATCATATTCTGACTGATGCATTCTGCAAAGCGAAACAAACAAAATGAAAAATGTTCAACAAATAGCAATTGAATCTAGAATAAGTTTTCTCTAAGATGCAAATATGGCATAAAGAGCATGCATGTTGATCTCTCATTTTATCTTTAATTAATTCTTATATAGGCTTGTTCAGCATGAAGAAGTCAACTAATTTTGTTCTCACCCACACCTTTGGGGTGCCCTCCGCGGCCAAAAAGTACTTTCGATGAAGTATGTTTCGCTGAAGAGCATATATACGAAAAAAAAAACTTTCAACAAATAGTAAATGTTGCTATTGTAAAAAGGTATCGAATAATTTGTGACTTTTTACAGTTTTATTCGACTATTCTTTACAATATTTACTAAATACTCAACTGCGAGTTAAAATACTATTTTATGCATCATGTCATTGAATCCAATCATTTGTGAATACATTGCTCTGTTATACAATTCCTTAAAAGTTTCATCATCGTCTGTTGATTTTTTTAAAAGAAAATCTCAAGATGAATATAAAAACAAATAATTAAAATAATAAATCAATTGATTCTGTTAACGATAAACTATTTCATAATGATAATATTTCATAAACATAAATTCGTTTTTAAATCGATCAACATATTCAGTTATATATTAATTATCAACAAGATCATTTTTTTTTAAATAAGAACTATTCAAACAAGTTTAGTTGATTATTGAATAATTAAACATTGTTTTCATTGATTAATCAATATTTCCATAGTTTTTTTTAAACATATATTCAACAATAAATTATTATTTGTAGAATATAAAATAAAATATCTCGAAGAAATAAATAAACTATTATCAATGGACATTGATCATTTTATTAAAATAGATATATTTGAAAATATTCAATTTTATATTGTTAATCATGATTAAATTAACTTAATTTTAATTCCTGTATCATCTACCTTTTACCAGAGAATTCAACTTGCAAAAGAATTATTAATTTTAAGAACAACAACCCATTATTTGCACACTTTTTTATCCAGCAGTATATTTTTCTCATCCTATTCGATCGAATTCAAAATAATCGAAATTCTTTCATAAGATTTTTAGTCAAATTTTTAGAATTAAAAACAATTTTATTATAAAAATTGTTATTTGATAATTGATAAATGGGATTAGTAAATGATGAGCATGGTACATAAAGCATGGAAACGATTAGCATAAGAACTTTCACCACCAAAAAGTAAACCACGCACAAAAAATAATAGAAGGACATGAATTAAGAAAAATGCATTTATCTATTGAACCACATGACATAAAATTTTTATGTCAGCAAAAAATTGAAGTCCAAGAATGATTTTTTACTATGTTGTTAGACTATGTGCTAGAGTCAATTAAAAAAGTCAAAACGAATCCGTTTAGCTTTGGATTTGGTTTGTTTTTCACTTTCATTTCAATGTCTTATTGAATGAAACGATATAATTCGATCGTTCATCAATTTGATTGTCAAATATGAAACATTGAACTTTAATTATTGGATTTTTATGGATGTCTAGAGAAGAATAACATTGATAGATAGACATTAAATCACACCAAAGGCAAAGTCACATACTGACACCGTTTATCTTCATTCTTTTTGTGCGTGCTTAAATTATCGGTGGTGGATGTCAGTGACGTACGCAGAAATTTTTCAAGGGGAAGGGAGCCAAGTCCTCAAGGAAGAGGCCCGTAATGGAGTTTTTCAAAAATTTGTACTGTGGTACTTTTTTTACCCGTACTCCCCCACAGGGAACTTTTCTTCAAGGGGGGCCTGGGCTCCCCCCCCCCCTCCATACGCCACTGGTGGATGTTCTCGTTGATAATTATCTATGATTAAATTTCAGTGCTGATTGTTCTGATTGTCGAAAAAAATGATTATCATTTATTATTTTGACTATTTAATCTAGAATTGATTGCATTTACTTCCGTTTGTTGGACAAGAAGAACTATTGACAAAAAAAATCTGTTTATTTAATGAATATATAATTAAAAATTCAATTGAAAAAAGTTTCTATTTAGAAATATTGTTCTAAAGAAAAGCAAATGTCTCTTTTTTTTGTATTTTTGGACAGCATATTCTAATAAAACATTGATAACAACAAGCAATAACTAATAATATATAAGATAAAATTAAATAAACAAATGTAAATCGATATAAAACAGGATGGCAATAATTATATGTATAATAATGATTAATAGTATCATATTCATGTATAACTTGCTTATTGACACGAAATGTCCAAACACTTCCAATAATTAACCAAATAAATGAAAATATAGTACCTAGTAAGATAATTATACTTAAAATTAAGACAAGAATGATTGAAATTAATGAACGATGATAAAAGAAAAAAATAGTTATCGTTGAAATAATAATATTAAGAATAATCAATCCTAAAGCAACACTTCCATGAACAATCAAATAAAGACTAATACGAGGTTCAATTGGACAATAACGTGGATCATGATAACGTACACCAATAGCGAGTACAATAATTGGTATAGCAAGCAAAAGAATAAGAACGATTAGACTGTAAATTGATGCTGCTGCAACACCAGCAACTAAATAACGAATCCATGGATGAACTTGATTTGCATCTGGAGATTGACGATTAACAGTTTTAACTAACAACGGTTCAATAGAAATTTCTTTCTTCATGTTATACTTATACTTTCATCCTAAATTTAACTTTGAAATATAGGCAATAAAAGGCTTTCTTTTTAGATGAAAGAACAACAAATAAAAGAAAATAAAGATTGATTCATTCAAGAGAAGTATTTATCAACATGAATGACAAACAGCATGCACTGTATTCAACTGGAAAAAGAGAAAAAAAAAACGGTTTTTTTTTGCATAAGTAATGCAAGAAGGAAAAGAACAAACTGTTTCTGTCCAATGACAAATTCAAATAATACGAAACGAAAATTATTGCCTTTTTTTAACCTTTAACTAACAAAGAAAAATTTGATTGCAATCAGTCATAATGAAAAATGAAACGTTTTCTCTCTTAAAATGAATACATTTTCAATATAAAAGATACTATCTTAATTTATTTAAATATACATTTGTTAAGAGAAATAGATTATTTATCTTTATCAAAAGACTTTTGTTTTTAATTAAAAAAGTGACATTTTCTTTTCGAGTGATATTTTATTATGTCTCGTATTCATTCTACAGTGATATATAAGGGAATTAACATTTTCTATCTCAAACAATGAAGCTCATGTCAATGATAAAATCAATGATACAAATGTAATCCAATGAGCTATTTATGAAACTGTCAACCCTTCTTTAAATAATATTCTTATTTTTGATTTTGTTACAACGAATTGATAATGTTCGATTGTAACATTTTATACAAATAATTTAACAAAAGAAAGGAAAACATTATGTCCATAATTAATATTCTCAATTGAATTTATGTTAACCCTTTAAAAAAACCGTTTTTTACCGATTGAATTCCATTAAATTTCATTAACTATTGATTATCTTATTTGTTAAAATAAAATTTATCTTGATTTACAAATGAAACCACTTGATAATTAATAATTTCAACATATTATATAACATGATCCTATATAAATGAGAGAACTTTTTTTTGTACAAATAACATGCGACATATATATTAAAAAGCATATTCTAATTATAGCAAAAAAAAAAGTTGCGTCATTCGAATTATAATCTATTATTTGAAATTCATAATCAAATTCTCTTCTCGAAGATTTTACTGTTGTTCGTTATGTTCTCGAACATAATTCATTTTCAACAAATAATTGACAATATTGAACATTTGAATTTATAAATATCTCTAGATATCAATGCATTTGTTTTGTCACATCATGAAGATAAATTTTCAAATATAATTAATCATTATGTTTTACTATGAAATGAACATTTGATGAGTTTCAACTATAGATTGTTTGAATATCATAGATAGAAAATAATTAATTCAACAATGTAAATCTAAATTTATTATTAAACTTAAATAGAATCGTGCAAAAGAGAGACATGTTATATAAATTATTTAATGAAAATTCTATAAATTGAAATTTAACAAATTATTAACATAAATGCCATAGATGAAATATTACACAATATAATAAGAGATTTGTTTAAAATCAAACAATTATTTATTAATATGATATATTTAATGAAATAAATCGATATTTGACTCTTTTAAATTGTTTCATCGATAAAGTTCTTCTAATGTTTTCTTTGATTTTTTTTCCTCTTTTAATTTTATTAAATGAATAAATCATTTAACATCATCAACATTAATTATAAAAACAAAGTTTAATTATAAAAAAAGTTCTTCGAATATGAAACATTATTCATAGAATTAAAAAATAATTTCATTTTATCTAAGGACACTTTTTATAGTTATACCAACAATAGATTGAGATACTTCTTGATAATAATCATAAAATTTTCTTTTCCCTTATTCAATGAAATTGTTTTAAAAAAAATTTCAAAAAGTCAATTTTAATTGACTTGAAAAAGCTTACAACATCAATATGAATGAGTCTATTTATTATTGACTAAGACGAATACCTGTTGAATATTCAACAATAATCACGAAATTGATAATATAAATATGAATATACTCGATAGATATAATTATTAGTGAACCAATAAATATATCTGAATAGCATAAGACTTCCAAGGATTACTTTCATACTTGAATGTGGTCGAATTTCAATAATAATTTATTTCAATTGTTTGACTCTAGATTGATTTTATCGATCAATACATTTATTCTTACAGTTTAATGTACGATGTAACAATTGTTGATTATACTAGACAATTCAACATACATAATTAGAAATGATCATTATAGAATATCTCAAACGAATTTATTTTATTCTTGTTTCAAGTCAATTTGAAGATATTCACATTAATATGGAAACCAATAACATACAAATCGATATCTATCATAAAATATATAGAATATTAATTAAGATTCAAACCAAATTAGTCAGTTTATGTATTGAAAAATCGATAAGGACATTCAAATAATAGATGTTTGCGATTAAAAAAAAATTGGTAAGTAATTGCATATGATTTGAATACGTTAAATATTGGTATACTGAGCTTTGACGAATCTATTGATCTTGAATACGAATAAATATTTGTCAAAGAAGCAATGATCTCCTGAAAACTTTATCAAAACGTGTTTGATTTCGTCACAGTAACATTCAATCCTTGGTGACTTACAATTGATGAAATATAAGAATGATCGAATAAAATACAAAAAATCGATTAGAAATGATCACGATCGCGCATGGTCACAATTGTGACTGTGACTGTAACTCACGAAACTTCTATAGTTAACAGATCAGGTATTATAAATTTTTTTTTTCGGTATACTCTTACTGTTAATTTTACCTTATTGAAATCATCCACTGCTATGCTTTCAGATTTAGTTGCTGCATTTTAATACGAATAATGTGCAGCTAGAAAAGCTTCGTTAAGGACGAGTGTCTATAAGGTGGAAGAAGAAGTGGAGTATAAAAGTTCGAACCTTAAGTTATATGAGTTCGAATTTGAAAAAATAAAAAATAAATTCTCATAGAGCTAAATTAAATATTGATCGTGACTGGTCCGGATCGTGAGTAACGATGATCATATCGATTTCTAATCGATAGCGATGTTCTATTTTGACTGAAAATTATTAGACTTGATTAATCATATTTATTGATTTATAAAAGATATATTTCATGATATTATATGAACAAAATGAATCAATTTTGAATGACTTTTTATCTTTTGCATGAAAAGAGAAAAGAATAAATTATTTTTAATATTAAAGTTAAAACATATAAACATTCTATTAGAATAATTAAAATGAATTACTACCATTTTGAGATTAACTTTTCATCTTTAAATGATTTATTGTCTATTAAAATAAATTAAAAAAATTTTCTATCTAACATATTTAAACGTAGAAATATAAAACTGATGATGACCTACACCATTCGATTTATTTCAAATAAATTGAAATATATTCTTTATCTTTTATCGAAATATATTATGAAATCCTATCTATCTATTTAATTTATTTCATATCAAATCTATCTAACTATTATAGAATAAGATGATAAGTTTATCTATAATCTGTTTTATTCTTCAATATGATTTAACAATACACAAGTGAAGTTTATTAAAAATCGTATGTGTAATTGTTTATCTTATCTATGAAATGAAATTTGTTCGTTTAAATGATGGATGTTAAATATTCGAAAAGATTTTTCGATAAAACTAAAATTATACAGATATTATAAAACTAACAATTAGTGACTAATATAGAAAATAAATGTGAGCAAATATAAAAAGAGACTTGTCTGCGAAACTTTGTCAATCATTTATTGAAACGTTAAAAGAATATTTTATGGCACATAAAACGAAAAGAAAGCTATTTATTGTTTTTTGTCGGTTGCTACTGCAATTTGATGAAAAAAAAAGGAAAGAAAAAGCAAAGAACACCACGAATTTTTATTCTGTCAAAGAAATAATCCGTTACAAGAAAAAAAAGGTAAAACTAAGTTACATTCATCGAATTGATGTCATCTTCTAATAATCCAAACCTTGAATTAATAACATTGATATGGCTTGATAATATGGTTGATGCTACTCAAGGAAATCGAGAAATACAAGATAAACTTCGTTCTATTGTTAATTATCTTCGAACATTTGATAATTGTAAACAATGTGAAGATTATATTCGATCTACAATTGATAATAAACAAGATAAAATAATATTAATTGTTAGTGGTCGATTAGGTCAAGATATAATTGAACATATACATGATTTAAAACAAGTCATATCAATATTTGTTTATTGTTTTGATAAAGAAAAAAATGAATTATGGGCTAAAAAATATAAAAAGGTTTTTTATAATAAATATTCAAATTTATTTATCTTTATTTTTCTATAGGTACGATCTGTTATTGTTGAATTAAATGATTTATTAAAAGAAATTGATATTGATTGTAAAAGTGATGAACAAAAATTAAATGAATCAATTGAATTAAAAATACATAATGATGAAATAATATTATTACTTTTACAAATTAATTCATCATTAATTGATAAAAAATATTTATTAAATATTTGTTTAAAATTCTATGAAAATAATATAAGTGAACTTGAAAATATTCGAGAATTTGAACATTTATATTCATCATTAAATGCATTAGAATGGTTTTTTAATGAAACATTTCTTTATCGTTTATTAATTAAAAGTCTTCATATATTTAATATTGAAATACTTTTTCTTTTGAGATTTTTTCTTCAAGATATTGATCAACAATTAAGAAATTGTACAATTGTATCTGAACGAGTTTATCGTGGACAATTAATGACAATTGATCAAATTGATTTTATACAACAATCAATAAATGATAAATATTTTAGATTTAATTCATTTATAATTGCTCATCGAAATCCAGAACAAGTTTTTAAATCTTTACAAAATAGTTCAAATACAAATGATTTACATCGAGTTTTATTTGATATTGATTCGAATCAAATTGGAAAACAATATAAACAATATATTATTTTTCCAATTACAACTTATTTTCGTATTGTTTCTATTCATTTTGAACAACGAATTTGGATTGTCAAAATAATTGTTTTCAATTCTAATAAATCTATTGAAAAAAAAGATAAAAATCCTTTTCAATTAGCTCATCTTCTTCGACATATTGGTCAATTAGATCAATCGGAAAAATTATTTTATCTTTTATTAAATCAATATCCATCATTAAATTCTCAATCTTATGATGGACTTGGAAGAATTGCTCAAGATAAAGGTTTATATGATGTTAGTCTTAATTTTTATTTGAAATCTCTTGAAACAGTTCCATTTAAAAATCGTGCTCATTGTTTAAATAATATTGGATGTGCTTATGATTATTTAGAACAATATGACAATGCTCTTCAATATTATTCTGAAGCATTATCATTAATGAAAGATGATATAAATCAAGCAATGTGTCTTTCTAATATGGGTATAACATATGCTAAAAATGATAACTATCAACAAGCACTTGGATGTTTTGAACAATCGTTATCTATTAGAGATAAAACTCTATCGAAAAATCATCCTGATATAGGAATATCTCATACAAATCTTGGTGTTGCTTACTCATCTATTGGTGAATTCGATATTGCACTTAACCATTTCAATTTAGCATTAAAATCATTTTCATCAAATAATTCAGATATATATCGAGCAATAGTTTATCAAAATATGGCGAAAATATTTCAAGAAAAAAATCAATTTGATCAAGCACTAAAGTTTTATAAGAATGCAGAAAATATTTTTCGACTATGTCGACCTATTGATCATCCAAATCTTCTTCATGTACAACAACAAATTAATCAACTAAAACAACAACAACAATACTAAATTTGTCTTCAATATTTTCTAAATGATTGTTTTTCATTTTTTTTTTTTTTTTTATTAAATGTTATTTTGTATTAAATTGAACAATGTTTTCACAATATTCGAATGTTTTTTATTGTGTTATTGAAAATGAAATTCTTTTTGATAATTATTGAATAAGAGAATTATAAATAAATCGATAGTTTTATAATCATTTGTAAACGAATATTATATTAAAATATCTATTAATTACAATAAGATTTATCTTTTATTTTTTCTTATATTCGAATATTTTTAACGTTTTATTCATTTTAATTTGATAATATTCCAATTCCACTGATTTCAATATAATTATCAATCAAATCATTATTCAACTTGTGTGCTTTTATCTATTATATTTAGGCTTATTATTTTTTATTTGAATTAGTTATTATTAAATAAATTTATGTATGTACCTCATATAGAAATACTCAAAAGAAAATTAGAAACATTAAGAATCAAATTGTATTTCTCCTATCTAAATAAAATTAATTCATCATTAAATTTTGATATCAAAATAAAATTAAAATTCGTAAGATATCGAATTAAATGTCATTTATAATAGTGAAACAAAAGTTAGGTTGAAGAAAAGAATAAAATAACATAAAATTATTCAAAAAAAATGAAGAAGAATTTAGTTTAGAAATAGTACAACCACATAAAAATAAGTACTATCAATGTAAATTCAATCCTATAGGCACATTCATTATCAATAATGAAATAGATTTCAAAAACACAAGAATGAAAGAATCCATTTATTCTATTATTAACAATTTCATTAACAGACATGATCAATTAGATGAAAGCTTGTATTCTATATTGCAATATGAGAAAAAAAATCATAAGAAGAATAAAATTCGAAAAAATAAAGCATTCTAATAGAAACATGAAATTATTACTTTTTCTTTCTTTTGCTCTTAAATGTTTATCAAAGACCATTTTCATTTTTCTTTTTTTGCAACAAAAAGATTTTGTCTCACGAATGACATTTATAAAAAGAGAAGATAAAAAATAATGATTTAGATTTAAACTTAATGTTTTTTTTTTGTTTATTAATTAGTCAAGTCTGATATAATCGACGAGTTTTTGATAAATATATCTTTTTTGCTAATAGTTAATGACATCTTTCACAATCCATTTTTTGTATTGGATGATGTTAAAAGCAATGAACGTTTTTTTCTTAAGTTTTTTTTTTTCTTCGTCGTTGTGTTGTTTTTTATTTGTTCTCGTTAATTAATTTCAAAAATCAAATCGATGGCTGGTCCCGGTGAAAACCAACAAACAATTGATTTACATGAATTATGTATTGAAGGTGATTTTGCAGAGTTAAAATCAGCATTAAATTCATCAAAAGATATTGATGTTAATCAATATAAATTATTTGCCTATCGGCCAATAGCAAATAGTTCAAAAGAAGCAGATGGTCTACATGATGTTGAAGACGATTATCAATCGGATGAAGATGCAACTGATTCTGGTACAATGTTTGATTATCGATCTCCACTTTTTTATGCTATTCTTCATGATCGATTAGCTTGCGTTAAATTATTGATTGAACATGGAGCAAATACAGATAAATTGAGGTAAAATAATTAATTAAATATTTTTTATCGAAAAAGAATTCGTTGGTTTTTTTTTTCTATATCAATAATAGACCTTGGGGTTTAAATGCTCTTTGTTTATCATGTTATTGTGGACATACACGTATTGTCGAATATTTTCTTAATACAAATGTAAATGTAAATATAACAGATAAACCAAGTGCAACAGATAATTATTTTAGTTCATTATCAAATGAACATGAACATAAAATAAAAATGCGTGAAATGCATTCACGTGTTGCACAAGATATGGGAATGTTTCATTATCCACTTCATATTACTATTAAACAAGATTATATTGAATTAGTTAAAATTTTACTTAATTATAAACAAAAATTTGATATAGAAATAAAAGAACCATATACAAACAGAACAGCATTACATATTGCTGCTGGAAAATGTTCAACAGAGGTTTAATGAAGAAATTTTTCTTTTCTTTTTTTTATTATTATATTAAAATAAATTATTCTTTTATAGATTATTAGTCTTTTATTAGAAGAAGGTCAATGTGAAGAAAATCCTATAGATTTAAATGGTCATACACCATTAGATATTGTTTGGAAATTACTTAATAATTTAGATTATCAATTTGAATATAGAGAAGAAACATTAAAATTACTGTTAAGTCATAAATGTAGATTTTCATCACTTAAATCACTAACAGAATTTTATACAAACTCTTTATCGGCATTTCGTCGATTTGAATCAAATTTTTGGATTGTTGTTGCCTATGATTTACCATCATTATTTCTTGATTATTTTGAAAATAATAAAGTTTTACTTGTTCATATATGGCTTTGGTTTAATCGAAGTTATCAAGATACTCTGATGGAAGATGATGAATTTGATAGACATTATACAGGTAGTATTCTTAGAAATTTAATTCATGTTATGTATGAAAATGAACAATTAACATTAACAAATCATGAACTTGTTGAATTATTTACAGAAGATTTAGGAAGTCATTTTGATAAAGCAACAGATGAAATTGATATAATAACAACAATACTTTCAACACCATTAAAATTAAAACAAATTTGTCGAAATCGAATACGTAAACGTCTTTGTTCATCTCAAATAGGTGGTCTTAATAGACAAACACTTGAACATTCATCACTTTCACCACCATTAAATGAATCACTTCGACATTTTGTCCTTCCATAAATTTGAATTATTCTCAAAAACAAAAATATTTTATTTATATGTTATTATCTCGATTATTATTTGACATTTGAACATGAACAAGATAAAACTTGTCAAATATTTATTTACATTCATGATCTTTGGACTTTTTTTTTCAATAGAATAAACTGATTTCAAATAAATATATATCATTCGATCTTTTCTCTTGAATTGTAGTTCGAGAAACTATCTATCTAATTGTTCTATTATGTTTTTAGTTTTGATTAAATCTTTAAATTAAAAAATAAACAGAACACAAACTAAAAAAATCAATTCAATATCAATTTCTTATTTAATTAAGATTTAATTCAATTCTAAATGAAATTTTATTTGTTTTCTCTTTAAAAAAAATGTTGTAGTAGAAATTGAAATTTAGTAGAATTTAAAATTCTACTAGAAACTTATATTATGGAAGTATTTTAATTTTTACAGTAGTAGAAATTTAAATTCTGCTTATATTGATAATGACGTCTCAAGAAAAAAGAAGAAAGAGTGAGGTGGTGTTATGGGATTGGATGCTAGTGCAAAGAACACCGTACCTCACACCGTGACTCATCCATACCCGCACCATCGCTAACATCTCTCACTCACACTTTTACATTGATTTAACAAAATGTAGTTTTTTGGGACTAAGTACAATTGATTCTCAAACACTACCAACACAAATTTACTCAAACTTATAAAGATTATGTTCATAACGATTTTACTCCAGCTATAGAAGCCAGTGCTTATAATAGTGTTTATGCTGCAAAAAAAACTATCGATGCTAAATAACCAAAGTACCGTATGATACAAAGCGTCATGCTGTTAAAACGAAATGTTAGCCAAATAAATAGGTATTCACTTTTCGGTATATTCAATAATTTCTTGTGCTGCTCTCCATGTTACTGATAAATAACATGTTCTTCTGTAGATCATCATCAATAACAAAAAGAGTATTTAAATATTTACTGTAGTAGAAATTTGCATATTTGCATAATATAAGTTTCTAGTAGAATTTAAAATTCTTCTATATAGTAGAGAATAAGATTTTAATTTCTACTACAATATATATATATGAATGTTCAACACCAAGAAGAAGAAATTTCATCAATGATGATTCAAAGTCAAGTCTTTTGATATTATGGCGAATTTAAGATAATATTTCGAAACAAAATCGATCATGTTTTGTATGGGATAATAGTTTTATCAGATTATTGAAATGACTATTTCAATAATGTTTAACAAATAGGAAAATATTCGACTACGAAGAATTAAATTGAGTTTTATATTAACCATTATGAAAGAGTGAAGCAATTGCATATTCATTTATTTCTTTAAAATGCTCATAAACGATTCATTCGACAAATTCCTTTATTGAACATAAATATATGTATTTATATTTATGTTGATCTATCAACTCTACTAAGGTTATATAAACAACCAATTAAATAGATTTATGCTTGTGCTCTTGTGACCGTAAACATCGGAAAAAAGAATGATGCTTTTTTCTTAGTAGAAATCCTTTATAAATGAATGAATGAGCAAAGAATGGTATTTCTCTGTTATCAACTTGGCTATTCTGATTCGAGAAATACTTTTAAAATTCGTTTATTGATGTTACAATGCATTAGATCTAATCAGCTTAGAATAGAACAAATAATAGATAAAAGTGACTCAACAAGAATCATCTTTGTCTTCTTGTTTCATCTAATCAATATATGATTAAAATTTATTACTATTTGTTTGAATTTTCAATAAAAATCAATTATTGGTTCGTTGAAAATAAATTAGTTTGTATTTATGCGAAAGTTTTTAACTAATAGAGGTTATTTTAAAAAATGAACAAAAGTATTTTATTTATCACATTTTTGACATATCATATAAAGATTTAATCGTAAATTCTATCTAGAAATATTTTTACAATAACAATGACATTCAATGAAAATCGATCGTTTGACCAGAAACTTGTTTTATTTAGATTGATCAACAGAAAATAGTTTGACTTTTTTTTGTTGTTGATATATCAGATGATTAATCAAAGTTCTTCTTCGATTTATTTTTATTAAAAATTTCTTTCACTTTGATAAACTGTAAATTGACAGTTCCAACCAAGTTAATCTTCATTTAGATCGAAGAAAAAATATTTTGGCAAATTGTCAATCATTCATTCGTTAATCTTGATTGATCCATGGAAGGTTTAACATAACCATTAAAATACATCCAATTGTGACAAATTCCAGTACATTCATATCAATATTGACATTGCTATTGATTGTGATTGAATAGAACATAATTTTTTTGTAAAATAATCTCTTGTATCTTGATTGATTCGTATATGTTTGACAATGGTCTGATCGATATGCATTACAATTCAAAGATATATATTTTGTTTTCGAAAAAGAATAACAGAAAAATTCTTATTTTCAACTTATTGTGAGAAATGCATACGTATGAATCATTTCAGTAAAGTTTGAAAAAAGATCTTCAGATGATTTTTATTCAATTGGAAAAAAAAATCTATAAATAATTTCAATATTATTTTATTTGCTTGTCATTGTTTAATTTGATTGAAGAAAAAAAAACTCGTCAAAGTTTTTCATGTAAAAACAAGAAATTCTAAAATAAATTGAAAAGATGAAATTTTCATTATTGTTTAATTATTTTCAAATATTTATTATTAAATTGACATAAATATTCATTAAGTTGTTCATAAAATTTTAATACTAATAAAATAATATTCATCTTGATAGTGAATTCATTTTTTTCTTCTTTATTCAATTTTAAGTTGATTAATGATCAATAATTGTTTGAAAATATATCTAAAAGAAAATATTTTTATTCTTCTTGTTTAAATGATTTCTTTACTAAAGAAAAATCATTTTATCTGACTATTTTTCATATAAATATTTAAAAATAAAAATATGTCGTTTTACTGATAAAAAGATTGATCATGATAAAAAGAAAGTGTTGATGAAGAAAGATTTTCTTGTTGTCTTGGTGTTGCTGGTGATATATTTGGTGTTGTACTATCTTCAATTAATTCATGTTTTGAATAACGATCAATATGTAAATTAATCATATTTAATAGGTCTTCTAAACGAGATAATTCATCAGGATGTACATAATCACGATGTATATGAGGTGATGATAATAACATATCTGTTTTGAATTTTTCGAAAGTAGCTAATTTAAATTGACCTATTTCACCAGTCAATTCAGCACATGCAACATCGATTTCAATTAATTTATCTTGAGCAGCACGTTCAACTGATTCGATGGTTCGACCTAAACAATTTGGAATATTCTATATAAAAACAAAATCTAAATAAATAGAAAAAAATAAAATGTTACGTTTCCATGCTTCTACAAATTGTTGTGCTCGTTGTTTAGTTTCATCAATAGACAATGTATCAAGTCGTACACGAATTTGATTAGCACGATCAATAAGAAGATCAAAATGAGGTTCGATTTCAGTTTTATGATGTTCACTCAAATGTTGTAAACAAACTCTTCGTTGACATGCTGGACATCGACCATAAGCAATACGATGACAACCTCTTATATATTCTTTTTCATCAACATGATGCCAACACTCCAATGGACGATCCACAGACATTTATCTAAAAATTAAATTATTTTTATTGAGTTAAGAAATATGTTAATCAAAAAATTGATTCATTCTATCATAATTATATTCAAATGGAACAATGGAAATTTTCTTATGAAAAATTATTGTTAATCTGTTTCATCAATGAATAAATTTTAATGTAGAATCTATTATTGTCATATTCAGTCTTATATTAGATTTTTCTTTATATCTTATAATTGATTTTTCATTGTTTTATAGAAGAATTTTCAAAATAATCAATCTTAGAAAATGGAATCATCTTCAAGATTTAAGATAAATCATTTTTCAACAAATGATTATCTTTCGAATAAATACACATGTATATATGTTTTTATTCTATTTTAATTTAACCATTTCTACATAATACAATATAAAGAAAAAACAGATCAAACTTTCTTTCTTTTTTTTTTAGACGGA
The DNA here is from genome assembly GCA_905250125.1 of Rotaria sordida. Taxonomy (NCBI): domain Eukaryota; kingdom Metazoa; phylum Rotifera; class Eurotatoria; order Philodinida; family Philodinidae; genus Rotaria; species Rotaria sordida. The sequence goes on from CAJNOL010000741.1 coordinate 42,618, forward strand.
ACAATACAAATATATATTTGCTTAAACAACATACAATATCAGATAAATCCAATCTATAAATTACCAAAAAAAAGTTCAATTCAAATTACAACCATTTTAAGTTATACGGGAAAATCTTTCTTTCTTCTTTAAAAATTTTTAAAAAAATAAGAAAATTAATATTGAAACTGTATACTATATATATGCAGTTTCAATGAACAACACAAAAAAATATAAATTACTAAACGATTGACAGAAAATTAAAACGAACGTTAAAAACAATATGTTGATTATTAAATTTGAACAAAAAAAAAAGAGTACTATATTTATAGAAAAAGTCAATTGTTTTATAATAGTATTATATTCGTTGACAATTATTTTGATTTATTGAGAAACAAGCTGAAGAAAAGTGAAAGTATACAAATAAAATCAATGAATTATATTTGTTTCCTGATTGTATTCATTTCATTTAAATTATTTAAATATGATTTCAATATCGATAATCTTTTTTGTCTTATATTTTAATTTAAAAAAATTTATCTTTTTCAATATTATTTCATTGATTAACAATTAATTCGGATTAATTTATTAAACATTAGTTTTTAAATATGAATTCGATCGATTGATGAACAAACTTTTTAAACAATATTAATCTAAACATAAATTATTTAACTAAAGCAAAATATTCAAAAAACTAAATATTTACTTGAAGAGATCTTCCAATTTTATCCATAAAATAATTAATTGACAATGATCACGTTATTCACATAAATTATAATAAAAATATTCAAGATATTTATAACTAATAACAATTATTGGTCAATGATTCGAATCTTTGTTTTCTTTTTTCTAATTTAATCATATTAAATTGAAAATTAAAAAAACAAAATATTTAACAACTCATCATAAATAAGAACAACATTTCTTTTTTTTTTGCTTGAAGATATTTTAATGAATAAGCATAGGTCTACATGCTCTTCGTCGAAACATACTTCGTCGAAAGTATTTTTTGGTCACGAAGGACGCCCCAAAGGTGAGAATGAGGGCAAAATGAGTTGATCTCTTCATGCTGAGCAAGCCTATATAAGAACTAAAGGGCTCACAACAGTCCAAAGCGTCCTACAGGTCTTTCGACGAAATGCTTTTGGGCGAAGAGGGTTACAACCTAAGCATATTCTTTTTAGAAGCTAAAAAAAAACTACGAAGATGTTTTTGATGTTAATGCTTTATCACATACAGCTTCATTTGTTTCATCATATGTTCTTCCTAATGGAAGATAGCGATCATTATCTATTTAATTTTCTTGTTTTCTTTTTTATTCAAGAAAACTTTTTTTCTTTCGTTTATTATATTTCTCTATCTTTTTTCTCAATATTGAAATTCGATGTTAACTCAGAAAAACAATTAACAAGTTTTTTTATATGAAATTAATAAAATATCAGTTAAATCTGTTAAAACAGAAATAATTATTCGACGATATTGATTTGTTCGATCGAATATTTCAAGATACAATTTAATTTCAAGAATTGTTTTATTTTCTAAAAAGAAAAAAAAAATAAACACCGAGACTCAGACTCATTTTCCATTAATTAGAAAAAGAAAAGAAGAAGAAGAGGACAATTTTAAAGAATAATCAATAAATACAAGAAAAAAACGAATATTAAGTAGATACAAAAAGAGATGCTGATGACGATGAACCAACATGTGCTGTTCCATCTTCATTATACATTAAACATAAATAACCTTAAATTGAATTTAAATTATTTTTAAATTTCATTAAAAAAAAAAGAAAACTTTAACAAACCATTTGGATTTTCTACTGTTTTTGCAGTATTATTAAGTACACTATTGACTATTTCGTTTGCATCAACTCTAGTTGAATGTAATCGTCGTTGAATATCTCCAAATTGATCAATACATGGAGTCTAAATTAATAATATAATCATATTATTTTTAGAAAATTTTCTAAACTAACTCTTCTTTTATTAATTAAACGTCGTTGTGATTGATAATGACTCTCTTCGTCACTGCCTTGTCTAAAAAAAAACACACAAGATATTTTATAATCGAATCAAAGATTTTTTTTTTTTTTGCTTCATTAAAGCAGCAAGAAGAACAAGAAAGCAGGAATATATCCATGCGTCTACCTGCAATTAGAAAGCATATTCGGATCAGAATGAACATTGTGAAAATGATGAGACCCGTATAAAATATGTCTAAGAATTTCTTTTTTCTACGTTTTGTGTGATGACAAAAGAAAAACAAAAATACTAACCTTAAATGATTTTTATCCGGAGGATTTGAATTATTTGTACTATTGATACTAGTTGTTGAATAATTTGAACACATACTACTTTTACTTGCTTGACGAGAATGACCTCGATTGGAATTTGTGGTCAATGGAGGATAAAGTTCACCAGCAGATCCGGTCATTGTTGATGAACATTCATCTTTATTATATATAATTTTTTTTTTTTGAAAGAAAAATAATACAAATTAACAAACCTGGAAATGGTTCATGGATTTTTTTATTCGATGGAGTTTGTTCAATTTTTATATATGGATGATCATTATCTGGTCTTGAAAAAGAACAAAAAAAAAAAGAAATTTACATTTTATTTAATTATTTTAAATTCAAAACTAAACTAACCTTCGAAAAATATGATCACCTTCAAGAACAGTTACTTTCATTCTTATTTCAAGATAAGCATTCGATGGACTACTATTCGTTTGTTTATAACCATTAAGTAAACATGCTTTTGATTCATCACCAGTTCCAGCAACGGATGCTAAATCCAAATCATAATAACCTATTTTTTCATATGAATGACCAGCACGTCCTTCCTTTATAAAAAAAAAATAATAAGAAATATTTTAGTTCTTTTTTTTATTTTTTCAAACAAACTTTTCGAATTGAAATTCGACAATAACAGTGATCAAGTGTAAAATTATCAATACGTGATGTCATTTTGACTTGAAAATGATCACCGATATTAAATTCAACTTTATTTTCATGAACTTCAAATCGTCTATTAATATATAATAATAAAATATTTTCAAAAAAAAAATAAAAATAAATAATCAATCTTACTCATGACATGTATAAATATGATTTCCACCATTAAGAAGACGAATTTTGAAAAAAAATTTTCCACTTGCATATGGAAGAGAAAGTACACGTTCAACTTTTAAATCAACATCAAATGTATGACGACGTTTACGATTAAATGTAGATAAAAGACTATTTGTTCCTTTTCCATTTACTGTTTCATTTGGATTTTTTGTTTCACTTTCATCCATATTATTTGCCATTGGACTGATCATCGCAAAAGAATCTTAAGCTAAAAATAACATTTTTTTTTTTGTTTTCTTTTTTAAACATAACAACCACTCATCACCTATTTCATCGAATAAAACACCTACATGTTTTTCTTTTTCTCATTCATCAAACAGAAACACACACATGACCAATGTATTAATATAAATGCGGCAACATTGTTTAAAAGCATAGAAACAATAAATAAATTTTGTTTTTTCTTTAATAAGTCAAATAAGATATGAGAAAAACATTCATTCAATATTATTTTATCGGTCACAGAAACATTACGTTTTGTTTTTTTTTTGTCGTAGGTGAATGTAAAATAAATATTCTATCAATTGTCCATCAATAATAACAATATTTTACCCAAAATGAGTAATTAGACTACATTTATCCAATTAGATAGAAGCTAAATTACTATTTTTTTTAAATGAAGTTAAAGAGATGCTTTTCTTCATTATATATATATATTATTTAAAGTAATTTATTTATTTGTTATGTTATTCATCAAAATTGAATAACTTGATGCATTGCGACATCTACCGTTGATGTTTTTATGACTGTGCCAAAAGAATATCTTATAAAGTTTCTCATCAAAAAACACTTTGCTATTTAATGAATATTTTCATAGATCAAAAATGGTGTGTAGCTAATCTTAAAGAAATAAAAATGGTACAAAAATGGATACATAAGAGACCTCTGAAAAACGAGAAGGAACTTCGCTCTTGAACTATCATGAAGTCTCTTGAAGGAGAAAAACAATTTTCGCATAGGGATGCTGTGTGAAATTATGCTGTAAAAGTAGTAGACATTTTGAAAGAGACCTTCAGCTAAAATAGCTGGAGTGATCCAAATATCCTAGTGTAATTTTTAACTGATAAAAAACCAATCGATATAGGTTTCACTATTTTAAAAATTGTATAACAACGTTTCGTTCGTTTATCGAGATATTTTTAGGTTCTATATAAGGCACATTGGGCTATTGAATGGTAGTTTCTTTTTATTATTTTATCAGCATGTATCAGAAATAAGTCGTCATTATTTCTATTGGAATGATCCCATTTATCCGAGCTAACTGTACTCTTTTAATATATAAAAAGGGACGATGATTATGAATATATGCTATTTTCATCGAACGAGCACTCACTTTTCAAAATCTCTCCATTATCTAGAAAGTGTTCAGAGAGTAAAATCCCATTTAATATTTTAGAAAAGTTCATATGAATTCAAACACGATTTTCCAATTAGAAAACCAAAGCTTGAATTTCTATTTTCTCAATTATGGTATTTGCGATAAGATAAAAATTCATTGATGAATTCATATAGGTTTTACTCAATTTTCTATAGCTTATTTTCGAATTCGTAGTATACAATATTCAAAATATTGAGCATCTACATTACGTACAACTAACCGATATTATCGATTTATATCCGTAATGAGTGATCATTCTATTAGAATGCTAAAACGAACGAGTGGTTTCGAATTCCAGGGGTCGAATTTCACAATTCTCTTCCAATACGAAAAGTAAAGTAAAAAAAAAAGCAAATATATCCGATTGATTAGCTAATAGTTTTTAATGGAAAATAAATTTCAATGAAACGTAAAATGTCCTCCCGATATTTTGATTATTTTGTGTTCAAATAATAAAACTATCCGTCTCTTTTTAATCTGCTTGTTCAATATTTAACAAGTAAAACTGCGATACCTTGTCAATGAAGTCTGATGATTAGTATATGTGTGAACGAAGCAAAATCATATGAATGATATCTATTTATTTCAATATTCTTTTCTCTCTTTTCGTAGAAAACAATTTGATTATTGTCTCATTATCTTCTAACTCATACAAATGAGTTATAGTAAAAAAAAATAAAAAACAATTTTCTCAAAACAAGAAAATAGGTAGATGTTCAATGTATTCAATAGAAAGAAGAAAGTCAAACAAAAGAAGAAAAAGAGCGCATCATTTAATTTCAATTATTTTCTGCTAAGGTTTTTGTTTTTAGGAGTGCAGCCTTTAATTGTGATGATTTGTTGGAAGAACATGAAAATATATTATTCTTGATCTGTGGTTCGCCTGAAACGAATATGTAGTATAATAGAGCAATTTCTCTGCAAAATATTCCGTTCAAGTTTTTCCTTGATCGATTATTCATTGTTCAATCTAGTGACTTCCAGATACACAATGATTAAGTTAGACTTTTATCAAAATAGAGAAAAAGATTAGATTTTTCCACACTAACGTTCATGAAATTTTTAAAAAAAACACAAAATACGATTTACTTGTCGTAACATATCTGAAAGTAAAACGTCTACGTTCAGCTGTAAGGTGAAATGACACAATTTTGAATTCTAATTAAATATTAATTCATTGTCAAGAGTTTTATCAAAACACGAAGTCGAGATCCAATATTTCCATATCATATAATTTAATCTATTTTTTTAATGATATTACATTTTATATTCAATCTCAAATGTGAAGATTATGAAGCTATTCAATAACTATGAATTAAGATCGTCAAAGAAATTTAATACTGTCTTCATTATAAACTAAAATCACGATATACTGAGGATGTATTAAAAGTGATGAAATTCATATTCTATCAAAATACAGAAAGCTTGAGAACAACAAAATCTTTCCATATGTGATTCTAGTACCAATCAGTGCTCTATACGTCTGCACGAAACCTTCATTATCAGTCAACTGATATAGTTATATGAAAAATTTTGATAGAATCCATACACCATGATTTTTAGATGAATACAGAAAATTTCCGTTCTTGAACATTAAAATACGTACTACACTTAACACTCAACCGAAATCGATTCATGTTAAATTATATTCTGTTTTCGACGAGCAAGCTGCATCTTATAATATAATGACCCGATTGTTAAAATCGTTTTATGGCAGTCAATCATGACTTGGTCCGTCTGTAATCGAGAGAATATGTGAAAAATACCGAAGAAGTCTGACGCCCTATTGATAATGACTCTCATCTTACAATTCATGAATTACAAGTGTTAACTGTCATGAGTTATGGCATTACCAAACAAATCAGTTCCAACTATTCGAAACTGAAAAAACAATGACTGCTCTCTAAGTACTCAAATATCTGACAGAAAACCAAGAAGTTTGTATTTTTTAAGAAAATTTGGCGAAATTCCAACAAATAATATGACCATTATATAATGTAGTGACAAGTAACGAGTCATAGTTTTATTATAAACAAATGAGTCGAAAAATCACCGAATACTTCCTAGATATCAATCGAAGGAACTCCATCTACTACAGTTCGACGAAGTTGTTTTACTCCAAAAATTCTGTTGCATCTATTTCAAAACAACTGTACATCTGATAATCTATTATGTCGAACAAAGACAAACCATCAATCACCAATATATCATATCGAGGTTTGATTGAAACTGCTCATTGACAAAAATTGGAATAAAAGACTAGCATCTAATACACATACCACAAAACATCATCAAGACAATGTCAAATTATACGTTCGTAAAGATGTGTTGAACTATATTGAATCGAAAGGCATCAAAAATATTCAAGAACCATTGAATTCTCTAAATCTGGCATTGTATGATTTTTTGATCTAATTAAACAGAATATAATCCAACCACCAAGGTACTATATTCTTGCACTCCTTCGTAGCTAAGATTATGAACTCGATTAATAAAGATAACTATTAAAAAAAAGTTTCGAAAATGACTTCAATGAATGTAACTGTATCTTGAACATTTGATGAAATAAAATTTTCAACAACTTGTTTCTATATTTTTTGTTCTTCAAAATCTCATAACTTTTGATTTGCCGCAAGTATACGACTAGAGAATCATTCCTAACGAATGTTTATTCATCTTAGACTTAAAGAGTATACTGTTTCTGTTTCCTATTGTATTTTTTTGTATAGTTTTCCAACAAACAAAACAGTTCGACTCGAACAATTTCATGATTCTAATACAATTTATTTCTTTTTCCCAATATTTAAATATGTTCTCCGTGAGCTTCACAAAAAATACGAGTGAAAGCTTAGAACAGAAGAAACCATTATACAAAATATGATCTTCGTTTCATTTTAATACTCTTTACTGAATGAAAATATTGCAAGAGAACTATTTTCACATGGTCCATCCTTAACAAGATAGGCAAAGACTTAACGTAGTTCTTCAAGCAGAGGATCATGCATCTCATGTTCTCTCCAGTAGGCACATCTAGAAGATAAGCAAGAAAATCATCATTCACGTTTCTCTTGCACTTTCTTAAAAGTTCTCCAGTCAGAGAGCGTTCTCTTAAGCATGACTGTCAAAAGAATGTAGAGATGCAGAAGTACTTGACGAGCTCAAAGATGTCCAATTTGTGATAGCATAATACTCCACAGCTAGTTAAAGACACATTTTAATGGTCTTTCGACTAGTAAGAAAATAAACAAAATTTCGCAACACAGTGCACTTCAACCATCAGAGTACAACATCAAACGATATACGAATTATGATTATCCCCAAAAAATTCACATTGAACACAGTCAACAATGATAAACAGCAAGCAGCAGGTTACGAAAAGCCTCCGATAGGAACCTCTAGTTTTCCCTTATACTCTTCAAGATTACTACCACTCTTAAACACTAAAAACCTACAATAAAACAAACCTATCAAAAAATCTACAGTGTCATAATAAATACAAGTTTGCTTAGTTTCCCTTTTCAAAGCGAAATTCTTCTTCCATGCGAAATTCATACATAGCATCTGTCTAACTAAACATCATTCTATACCAGTGTTGCCAGATCTTCCGAATTTTCCAGAAAAATTCTGGATTTTGGAAGTTTTTCCGCATTTTTTCTGGATTCCGGATTTTTTCCGGATTTCGGTTTTTTCCATATTGTTTCCGCGCTTTTCCACATTTACGATTTTTTTCAGATTTTGCATGCTTTCTATCCATCCTAATAATATTTCAGTTACTGGTTTACATTTTTAAACAAATTAATACTGATTTAGAGGTTTAGTGCTGTCTTCTATTGGTCTACCTAAAAGATTAATGACTTTCCTTTTCATCAACGACAGTAAAAAAAAATGATAATTTGCACTCAGCATTTATTTTTCCCGTACAATTTCAGAATGAATGTTTGATCAAAATGAAGAAGTAGAAATTTTAGTAGAAAATGAACTATCACTAAGAGCGCAGCCCAACATCACTGAAACTAATATAAAACAAAAAGATAAACAAAAGAAAAAAACAGAATATTCAGATCTGAATGGTTAGAAGAATTTAAATTTTTGAAAAGAATATACTTGATATGTGTTTTATTTTCTATTGTTTCATTCAAATATATTTTGTGAAGATAAAGAATAACATTATCGATAATCTGAGGAGAAAAATGCACGTTAAGCAATCAAGACTGATCCTAAAAAAATTTTCCGAATTTTTTCCGGATTTCAGAAAAAAAAATTCCGGAATTTTCCGGATTTTCAAGTTGGAATTCCGGATTTTCAAGTTTAGCATCTGGCAACACTATTCTATACATATGCGTAAGTTTATAAGATCTATCGTGAACCACAATGTACAATATATATATGCTAACTTTGTTCAACTCACAAACAACCAACCGAAAGACTTCTGCTCATTGATAAGGGTCATATTCGAAATGATCTCAAATTGCTCGACTCTAAGGATATATATATATACGTGTTGCAGGTTTGGGTATCAAGTTCGTTACATTTGCGGCAGCAAAAATATGTTACCGAAAGTATCTCATTCTTTTCAATTTACTCACATTTAATATAAATCAGTTATTAATTTAATTATTGAGTAGAAATTTCTTTAGTTGAATAGGAAAATACACTATCGATTATTTTCGTAATAACAAAAACACACACACATACACACACAAAGAAAAACAAGTTTATTTTGACAAAAAAAAAACAAATCTATTGATTATTGACGAGAAATAAATTCTGGATCCTTGGTAATCATATCAATAGTTTGATCGAAAGACAATGTAGATTGATGATTATTATTGAAAATAAAATATTGTTTTTGATTAATTAATGATGATAAATTGAACAAAGCATATTGTTCTGGACGAATTTTTAAAGACCAATATTCACTTATTTCTAAATTTAAACATCGACGACTTAAATATAAATCACACATATATTCACTTAAATTCTATATATTAAAAAAATTGAATTAAAAAAAAATATTTTTTTGATTAAAATAAATATTCATACAGGTACAGTTGCTGTTGATATATTTATAAACATCATTGGCCATTTAGCTTGATTATTATCAGCTACAGTTACTTTTAATAAAAGTTTTCCTGTTGTTAATCGTTCATTTTTCATAGCATTTTCTAAACTCATACATGCTCGTCGATTCCATCCACATTTTTCATTTTGTGTAAATGGTAAAATCTTTTTTGTTTAAAAAAAAGAAAAAAAGTTTTAAAAAAAATGAAGAAAAATTTCAAATGAACGAACTTGAGCAAGTGTACAAGCAAGTGCTTGTGCTGGACGATCACTAAATTTACTATTTAATGGTTGAATTAAATTGACATTGATTTCACTTATTTCACCATTATCAATAAATATTAATTGAGCTTTTTCATTACCTAAAATAATGAAGAAAATAATAAAATTTCAATATTAAAAAAAAAAAACACATACCGACAAGTCGTATAATTCGAGCTCGATACCAATTGGAATCATTTAGAGATTTTGCTACACAAAATTCTCCTGATTGAGGAAAATAACTTTGATTTGAATCAATACTATTATAATATAAACTATAAAATAAAAAGAAAAAATATTTTATTTTTAAAAATTTCAATGAAAAATCTTTATTTGACTTAATATCTTTGTGCATTTCATCATATGATTCTGTTTGATTTGAAATTCGAAGAAAAAAATATGTTGGATTATAATATTTCGATAATTGACCTTGAAAATCAACACCACTTTGAAAACGTTGATATGTAACTGTTATTGGAATATTATATTCAACTAATAAAATAATTAATATTTAATTAAATTAAATAAAAAAATAATTTTATTTACTTGGTTTCGATGGAATATGTGATGGAGGATAATAAAAATTATTTTCTCTATTTGTTGAGATTTTTGTATTATTATTATATGTTCCTCGTCGATTATTTTTAATATTCGTTCGATATCGTTGTTGATTAAAACATGTTCCATTATTAAATGATCTAGATGAATCTTTTTCTTCAAGATTTATTATTGGTCGATTTAATTGAGAATTATTTGAATTGAAATTAAATATTGGTGAAGGATTTCTATTTACAATTTGAGATCCAGTAGAAGGTGAAGAACAATCTGTTGTTATTGGATAAGCAGGACAATTATCTTCTGTATTGGATTCATCAATTAATTTATACTAAATTATTAAAGATTTATCGAAGAGAAACTTTTTAACACAAAAAAAAAATTTACATGAGATTTAACAGCAATGATTGTTTCTTTCACTGTTTCAAGTTCTTTTGAAATTTCAAGTTGAATATCTATATATATAGTTACACAAAAAAATTTTTTTTAAATACAAAAAAAAACAACAAATTAAATTAATTTACGTTGAAGTAATTGTGACCATTTTTGAAGAGAATTTTCAATTGATTCTAATGTAATAAGACCAACAATTTGTTGTTTTGTTACTTTTGGTTGAAATTGAAAAGAATTTAATTCACGTAATATAATTTGACCTTTAAGTAAATTTTTATTTGTTGAATTAAATAAATCAGGTGTTAAATCAAGATAATCATTTATTTGTTCATCATATATTTGTATAATATAATCATTATTATTTTGATCTTCAATATTAAATGCTAATTTTATTTGATTTTCAAGTAAATTAATATCTATTGGATGTATTAAATCAAATTTTCGTCGTTGACGACCAAATTCAATAACTAATGTTAACATAATTATATCGTACACTGTTAATTATAAAGAAGAAGAAGGACGTTGAAATTTTTGAATCTATATTTAATTTTAAGTGACCAACACAATGATTAGAGTTAAAACGTTAAAAATTAATTTCATCGATGATTTATTTCTGTTTTTTACTTTATACTGATGACATCTATCATTTTTTATTCTTTCTAACAAAGAAGAATATTTTATGTGTATTTAGTTTCTTTCAATATTAAATAAATATTCGAACAAAATAAAAATATTTTCTTATACCCCAAAATAAAATTATAAAATTTTCAAAAACTTTCGAATTTTTTTCATCAAGAATAATTCATATTGACATTCAATTTGATAATTCAAAGAAGTTATTTTTCAAAATCGATTATTAAAAATATGTCTCATTGAAATTGTTTATTATATTGTATTTATTCTTAAAACAAAAACTCTTTATTTTGTTTCATTTTTATTGTCTAATAAACTCGAAGGCTATGAATTTATTCACAAGTTTAACTAAACAATTAAAAATATAAAACAAATCTTTTATATTGATCTTATTTACGTATTTGCAAACATAATTTTATAAAAAAAAAATACTTGATCATTCAATTTATAGGTTATTTTTTTGAAAAGCTATTCTTAGAGGATTATTCGTTTTATTAAATTACAACTTTTAAACAAAAAAAAACCACATTTCCTTTAATGAAACAATAAAATCTACAGGAGAGATATTTAATCATTGAGAAAAATCTTCATTCTCGGTTTATTCTATCAAATGATTTAAATATGAATTCCAATGCCACATTCAATTTGTGTATTTTAAACATTACAACAAGTTCTTAACACATGTATCTCTTATTGCGATGAAAAACTAAATTCTTCTATTTTGAAAATTATTTCTTTTAAGATTTGTCATACTATCTCTTTAATTGATAGAAACCATATACGAATACATAACCAAAAACAATTTTTTTTGTGAAAAACTGCTTTATATAATTCAACGTTTAGCATAATCGATAGATACCTTCGAAAAAAAAAGTGTCACTCATTCAAATTAAAAGATTTCATATTTCTTCTAGAATTATTTTCTATGATTAATTTTACTCTTTGAACTTTTTCAAGAAAATTCTCATTGATGAAAATCTTCTATTAAATTGGTTTCCAGAGAAAAACCTCTCAATAAAACAATAAATGAATCTCTCTCCTATTGTTTACGTTGACGTCCGACGTAAGCGGTCAGTCTATATCTCATACATCGAATATTCTTGTCAAGAAAAAAAAAAAAAACAAAGGGAGAGTGACCGGGCAAAGGGTCACTCATTGACCATAACCAATGAATAACAATGACCTTGAATTAACCAATGAATTTCTTGTCTCTCATTGACGTTATATAAATTGATGTGAATATCAATGAGAAATTGTACAATTTGACAAAACGAAACAGTAAGTAGATTCTTCATTTATACATTGATATTCTTATTTGGAAGTCACTGTTCGTCTTGCCTCGCTGCGTTATAAATAATATAAAGCGAAGCATGTCGATCAGTTCCTTCCGATGAGATAAATCATACAAATCTTTTTTTAAATAGAAACTAATGTAATGATATAGAAATTTGCGTTTACACTGTTCACACACCTCGCGCTGTGAGAAAGTCTTTGTTAGACAAAAAATAGCAAAGATATGAAAGTTCCGCTGGGTTGTGCGAACAGTCTAATTGCTTTTTTCGAGAACGTTTCTTTCATCACAAAATAAAAGACACAAAGAAAAACTGTTCATCTAGCCTCGCCTTTGAAAAATGCTTTATTTAATCAAGGCGGGAGCAGATTGTGACAGTCATTATATGTGTTTATTATCGACGAATAAAATTTCTTTTATTTTAACTAAACAGATTTCTAGATTTTTAAAAATGTCACAAGAAAAAAAATTATTGTTTTAAACTTGAGCCATGCGAATATAGCCTTTTCCACTTGGCAGATCATTTTTTATTTGAACACCTTGTGGAAAATATTTTTTAACATCTTCATCTTTAACATTTGGTGGAACCATGACTTTATCTCCAACCTGAAATTTGCGGAAATAATTATTGAAATAAATAAATGAATAATATACCTTCCAATCAGCTGGTGTTGCTATTGGTAAACGAGTTGCAAGTTGAAGTGAATCAAGTAAACGAAGAAGTTCACTATTGAAATAGATTAAATGAAACGAAAAAATTTTTCAAAAGAAAACACAAATGACAAACTCAAAATTTCTTCCAGTTGTTGCCGGATAAAGTAAACTTGCTTTGAGTTTCTTATCAGGTCCAATAATAAATACCTAAAGAAATCATTTTAGAAAAACAATAAAAATTAAATTTATATAACACATACAGCACGTGCAGTTAATGGTAAACCTTTTGTATCAAATTCATCAGGATCGATCATGCCCAGATGTTTAGCTAATTTTCTATCACTATCGTCGATTATTGGAAATGGAAATTCAGCAGGTAGAACTAATTTACATATGCTACCAGAACATTCAACATTAGGTCCACCAAACGCTTGAATATCCTAATAGATTAAAAATTAAAAAAACATTTTTTTTAATCAAAGTAGGATTATAATATACTTTAATCCATCCATGATGATTTTCGACAACATCACATGATAAACCAATTAATTTTGTATTTCGTTTAGCAAATTCTGGTGCTAATTTAGCAGCACGTGATAATTCAGTTGTGCAAACAGGTGTATAATCAGCTGGATGAGAAAATAAAATTCCCCATCTAAATGAAAAAAAAGATCAATATTCATTTTTCATAGGGAAATAAAAATTTGTTAACTAACTTATCTCCAAGCCATTGATGCAATTGAAATTCACCAACTGTTGTTTTTAAATTAAAGTTCGGAAATTCATCACCGAGTTTTAGAGACATTGTCTTTATTTCCTACGATGAAATACTGTATAGATCTAAAAGGTGCTTGTGTTTTTTTTTTGTGTATATAAGGAGAAATATGTGATGCATATATAATTGGGGAAGAAAATATACTTCGTCATCCCCCCCCAAGGTACGAAAGAAAGAAATGATAGAGTGCATTTTGTATAATAATCACGAGTCAGTAGCATATGTTTACGGACTAAAATCGAACGAAAATGATTTTTTGTATATGTCATTGAAATTAAGCAAATATTTCTCGGCCTTAATATATGGACCTTGACAAGCAATGTAAATGTGAACATAATTTATGATATAATTAGTAAAGCAAATCTGGTGTGACACTTCTGTTTTTTTTTTTGTCACATTAATTTTTCGTGATAGAATAAGAACACGTTGTTTTCATTGTTAATTTGTGTAACACTGGAAAGAAAATATTTTTGATTTGGAGATGTACAAAAGCTTAAGAAAAGAAAACTTTTGCACTGTTTGTTTTGTTTACTCTCAAAAGCTATTGACATTGATAACTTTTGATTGAGTTTTTATTTTCATGTTTGAGACATATTTCGTTGAAATGTCTTTTCTTTTTATATTTTGCTTTTAATAAATATGCATTTTACTTATTAATATTTGAAAAATTTTAGATTATTATGTTCAATAAAATAATTAGAAAAAAAACAGAAACATTGATCATTTTTTTTTGTCGAAAGAAAAATCTCAAGGATTCTTTGGGTTAAACGATGGATTGAAATTGGTCATTTTTTAGCAACACAAGTTTGCCTTTGAGACTGACATTTCAAAAAAAAGAGAACGAGAATTTTTCAAGAAAATAAATAATTTTTGAAATATAGAATGATCATTTTGAAAATGAGTATTCATCGTTAAACAAAACAAGATAATAAATGATTTTTCACAAATTTTTTACAATGGTTCGAACAGTTTTATTGTCGAATGGTAAACATGAGAAGAGAAATTTAATGATTTTTTTTTCAATATTGTCATATTTGAATTTGTGTTGAGAAGAAATATAAACAACAATGTTGAATACTTGCATTTATTTTTAATGTCATTTATTATAAAACTTGTTATATCAAATTCACGAATTTTGTTTTGAGGAGAAAAAGTTTCCAGTGAAGAAATTTATTTGTCTTTTTAGAATTAAATTTAAACGAAGGATTTAAATAAAAAATAAATTAACAAGACCGATCAGATTAATATTGAAATCGGAAAAAAAGAACTTTGATTCTAATTCGTATCAATAATATATCTAGTTGATTCGATTATTTGAAGATTGTTGCAAATTAAATTGAAATTATTTTGGTTTTCATAAGATTTAATTACTAGTAATTATCAATACGTTTTCAAAAAGAAATAAAGGAAATTTTTCAAGAACTTCAATTCCATTAAAATTATTCTTTTTGAATTATATTTATCGATAAATCATTGAGAAATTTAAAGAATTAAATATTGATTCAAATAAAATTTTTTTCAAATTATAGGTTAGGTTCGTATGATTTGATACAATTCTACAATGAAAACAATTTTAACAAATATTAGACGATGAACTGATCTTATTTTTAATCTTTTTTTCAAATATTAAATATAAGTGAAAAATAGCATAAGAGTGTTGCTATATTCAGATTTTGATTAAAACATTCCATTAATATTTTTGATTGAATTCAATGAGATGATTTGATGGGTGTGGGTGTCTGAAGTTTTTGTTTAAACCCACATCCTTAATTACGATCACCGTAGACGACATTTATCTTGAGATCTAACTTAGAAACTCAAATTTTCGATGAACTTGTTGGCTCAACAAATGGTAAGTATAATCCTAGAGCAACCTTTGTCGTACAAGTCACGCTTCAAGAGACAATATCAATTGAAATTTACTCGTATAACATAAAATATCGATAAATTAAATTAAGATTGATTATATCTTTATTGAATAGATGAATAGCTATATTTTTCAAGTTAAAAGATACATTTCATTTCATTTTAGTTAATTCATAAAGTTTAATCAATAAAAATTGTTTATTTATAAATCCATCTCGAATGATTTAAATCCAATATTCATTCAAAACCGATTGAAAAATCAAATAATTTGATTAAAACTAGATTAAAGCAACGACATTCTTATCAATTTTCAATCAGATAAAAAAAATCGGTTAAAACCAAATATTTTCTATTACTTTTTGTATATATATGAAAACTTTGTTCAATAGATTGGTGGTTGTCTATGAACTGAACCTTGAATAAAATACAAATTCTCTGAATATGTCCTGTATGATCAATGTAAAAAATATTATTGTCTTTTCGGTGACTGAAACTTTTCTGCAATGAAGAACGACTAAATATACAAAGTAGAGGAAAGGAAAAAAGATAAAGTTTGAGTAATAATAATTTCTTCACAATGTGTTGATATGTCGGTACAAGATCAACAAATTCGATTGGCTTAAGCATGTTGACAGTTACTTCTTTCACTGTAATTTGTCGATCTTATATCGCCATCCAAACATTTATTCAATACATTAGTAATACCAATTAAATTGACTATTCACTTAAAAAACACTTCACATTTTTCAACAAAATATCATTCCATTATTCACCTGATTCACAAAAAAAATTTATGATTTAATTTGTGAAATGAAAAGATAGTAAGTGATAATTAATAACTTTGACTAATATGAAAAGGCAAACTCTTTTTAAAAAGAAAGATTTTTTAATCAGATCGGTGGCCTATGAGTTGAGTTGGACTGGTCTAGACCACCAGTTCGGTAACTGATGAGTCTACTTTGCATAAGCCGATGCTAGTCAATTCGGAGGTCTCACATGTACTCACTCTTGTTGATAATACTTGATATAATTATATACATATTTCGATAAAAAAAATTTTTCTCAATCTCGAATCTTTATCACTAGTAAGACTGTCTACTAGTTTCCAGTTTCGGAAGGTACTCATGAGAGAATCTCCACAACTATCAGATTACTTTTGGGCTCAGACTCTGTGCATAAAGTGGATCCCAGTGAGGCATGAAAAATCCCAAAAGGATAAGTGCCCATAGGTCTTCTGTCCAGAGTTATAGGCATTTTACTGGGATTTTAGCCTGTGGCATGGTATGTACCCAAAAATCAGATGACGGTATTTCGACTTGAGATTTTGCCCATAGAGAGGTCTGTTGGTGGGTAGAATACTCTGAAAATTTTAGCTGAAAAGAATGTTTTCTTCTCGAGATATTAAAGTTCCAAAAATCACTCATATCCCACGAAAGATGCTAAAATTTTCTGTTTTTTGAGACTTTGATATCTCAAGAAGGGAACGTTATTTTGAGTTGAAATTTTCAGAGCATTCTATCCACCAATAGACCTCTCTGTGGACAAAATCTCAGGTGGAAATACCGTCATTCGAGTTTTTGATATATACCATGCTGCAGGCTAAAATCCCAGTAAAATGCCTATAACTCTAAACAGAAGGCCTATGGGCACTTATCCTTTTGGAATTTTTCATACCTCACTGGAGTCCACTTTATGCATAGAGTCTGAACCCAAAAGCGATTTGACAGTTGGGGAGGTTCCCTCGTCAGTATTAGTTGCTCTGAGTTGCTAGATGAATACTGGAAACTCTCAGAGTTATATGAATTTTACATTGTATGTCTTCGTGGAACTTAAATAATGGACTATTTCTCGAAAGAACTGATTGTTTAATTGATATATTAAATGCATCGGTTCTGCATTGGTCCAGCCAAGAGTTTTAACCGATCGGCTCGGTCGAAAACAATCTGATCGGTGCCAAGTATGCTAAAACCTGCACTATCCAAAATCAAACATGCTGATAAAGTGAATTTCGTGATGAATAATTGAATAGAGGAGATAATCTTCATTCTGTTTTGATAAAAGATATTCTCGAAATAAAGCGAAAAGCTCAAAAAAAAATTTTTTTTGTCAATATTTATAACAAAAATAAGTTGATTTATTCATATGTGGAAGTACATTTACTTGAAAATCTTCCATCGTGACATGTGATTAAAACTTGAATGAGATTAAAATCAATTTCAAGAATAAGGTATAGTGGACAAAAAAAACGATAATCATATAAAAAATGAGATAGATATATATAAAAGCACGCAAATGTCATAGAAAAATTAGAATGATTATAAAAACATATTTATCGACGCTGATTTTCAAAATGAGTAGAACGATGTTGTTGACTCGTATCTTTCTCATTATGTAACCATGTCTAGAAATTGATCATATAAGATGTTCTTATTATTATAGAAACGAAAAAAAAGTTACTTGAAGTTCTTCATTAGTAACTTGTAAATTATTAACTCGTCTTTCCATCGTTGCCATCCATTCACGATACATTTGTTCCCATGTTTCAATCTTTATTCAATAAATATTAAATAAAATAATAAAGAAATTTTACTTCTTTTTTTGCTTCGTCTTCTCGATTGCATAAATCAGCCATTTTTTCATCATGCTCTTTTTTTATTAATTCAAATTTCTTCTATGTTAACAGAAAGATTTTTTTTTTCAAAAATGATAAAAACAATTTAAGAAGAAACAAACTTTATATTCTTGATTTTCATAACGGAATACTTCAGATGATTTTTTTGATTGAATTATTTCTGATTGAATTATTTCTATACTTCGTTCAAATATCTATATTAACAAACGAAAATTAATTTTATTTTGTTTTAAATTAAAAAGCAAAACCTCTTTAGCATTTCGTTCTTGTTCTTTTTGCTTTTTTTGACTTTGACATTGTTGAGTTATTTGAAGGTTATTTTCTTTTTCAATATCTAATAATTGTTTTAAATCTGAACATTTTGAACATGAATTAGGATTTGTTGTTGATGATTGTTGTAGTTGTTGTTTGGTATTATCATTATGTTCAATCATTTTTTTTAATTGTGCATTTGATTTTCTTTCAGTTTCAAGTATTCGTTCAAATTCTTCACATTTTTCACATGATTTGGTTTTCTCAGGACGATTAAATCTATTTAAAAAAAAGAGGAATAAAGAACAGATAACAATTAGAAATGAAAAACACACGCTGGAACAATTGTATTGACATATTCTTTTTCGAGTTTCACCACTGTTGTTGTATTAGAACGACGTAATTCATCTAATTTTATTTTATAATCATTTATTTGATGTTCAAGCTTAGTGAGCAAAAACAAATGGAAACTGTAATTAAAAAAAAAAGCTCTTTTTTTTACTTCTGTGACTTTGTTCTTGAGTGTAGGAATATCATCTTTTGTTTTTCCTGTTTGAGTTGGATTAGTAGTTGGATTGACAACTCCTTGGAATTTTGTTGTTGACATTTTCAGGAGCACAAGCTAATGTTTATTTACATGAAGTTCTTTTCAATTCTATTTTTTTTTTCTTCAATTGAACATCGATGCAAACCAACAAAATCAATTCGATAGAGGTCGAGCATGTCTTCATCTTTCTTTACACCAGCTGAATGAAGCACTACCGGAATTATTTGACTTCAACGGCTAACTATAAAAGAACAAAAAAAAAAGTACTTTTTATTAATTAATTGCTGCAAAAAATAAAGCTGAGCTTTCTTGTCAAAATTAAAACTAAAGTACGTTTAGATTTATTTGTCGATTAATAAATCTTATTATGAATAACGAATTTGTTAGAATAGAAATGTGTAATTGATTTACATTGTCAACGCGCAAGTGTAGCACAATAACAAAATATGTGAGAATAGAGGTTATGATTGTAGGTATACTTTGAATGAAGAAATGTCCGCATTGACATTCATACCCGACATCAACATACATCGTACACTCATACCAGAGATGTACACCGCGCTTAAAAAACGACGTGCGGATGGCGGAAAAGCTGACGTAAGCGTCTAGACATTGGCGGTAGTGGCCACTGCACTAAAAGCCTTTTTGCTGAGTGGAACGGCTGCTCCGCACCGTCGAGCGACTGCGCGACAGCTGCCTCTAACTAAGTGGAGAATTCTTTTGATGATTTTTGTTTTCAAAGATTTATCGCATGAATGTTTCTGAACATATAGTATTTCATTAATGAACACTTTCGTATGAACAACAGTATAACATTAATAAAACCATAAAAGTCTATTTATTCACCAAATTTAACTCGATATATGTACAGGGGTACCAAACTAAGACTTTCCGATAATTCAAAATCATTAATAGTAGAATTTAAAAATGACAACTTTTTCCAAGAATGAATACCAAGTCGATGTCCGATTGTTTGTCATTCTTGATTTAACACGGAAAGGATACAAGTGTTGCTGCACGACATTAAGATTAACTCGGCTTTTCCAGTTTCAACGTGAAGAAACTGGAAATGTTAACATGATCAAACTGCTACCGCGAGGTCACACAAGCAGAAAAATAGGCCCACGCAGAATGATCGTGTTCGTTCCACTTTCGAAATCTCTCGAGCAGAGTGGCCACACAACTATGAGTCAGATTTACCCTTAGAGTACGGACCAATCGCGTGCGCAGTGTACGTCTCTGCATCCTAAAAATATCTCTGAAGCATTATATGCAGTGTATTGACTTTTAGCGCATGAAAATTTTCGTAAAACTTTATTTCTTATATAGCATTCGATGCACCACAATTCACTCTACAAAATTATATACATTACATCTTAGTTCAGGATAGGCCATCGAATTCGGCGGAGTCATTTCTTTTTTTTTGTTGAAATCTGAACACTACTGTTGTGATGTAACAATTCAATAACATGGAATAATGGTATCCTTGGAATCATAAATGTAGGAAAAATTGTAGAGAAGATCATTATTTGTGATAAAACTCATGAAAATATTGTTCAATGACAAATCGAGATTTGTTGTGACTTTTTTTACGTTTCTGACTCAAATGTAATAACTCAAACTAAATATACCATTCCATGCAGTGCAACTTTTTAAAAAAAATTGTTTTTTTCGTTTCTAATATTTTTTTTATTTTTCAAAATTGATGAAGACAATTTTTTAATTGATTAATAGATTTTTAACGAAACAAACTATAAAAAACTAATCGAGTCAAATAAAACTGTTAAAACAGTATAGAATAGACACGCATTTAACAGTATTACTTGTAACAGGAGTTACAAACAACAGAACGAGAAAGAGAAAATAACGAAAAAAGAAAAAAAGAGAACTCCGCGGCGGGGAATCGAACCCCGGTTTCCCGCGTGACAGGCGGGGATACTAACCACTATACTACCGCGGACAGAAACCATTCTTACCAGTAAACATCGTCATCTATGTTTTTTTTTGAAAACAATGCTTGATTTAAATAAAACGTCTTCATAGAATAGTAACAAAAAATATTTAATTAGAAATTAAAAGAACCTAAATTAAAATATATCTTCAGAGCCTTTTTCATTGACTTAAAACAGTACTAATTATTGTCACTATAAAAAAAAGATAAATGTTATTGAGATTTGAATTCTATCCAAAGATTATAAAATTATTCAATTTTCAATAATTATATATTTTGTTTAAGAGGTAGTAAATTAGATCAGCAAAGAGAACTAAAAATCAATAAATATAAGTGTGTGGCATTTATTTAAAAAGCCGGTCTTTCAATACAATTTGTTTCACAGGTATATGATGAATTATATGAACTACTTAAACTCTACAATAGTAATCTTTCTGAAAGTTTTTAAGCATATCATTCTAGAATATAATAACAATATTAAATTGTTTTAATGATACAATAAACATAATAAATTGCAATGAAAAAAAAAATCTTATTTTATTTTTATAAGTTTAATATGTGATAAAAATATCTTATTCAGATATGTTAGAATCGTCTGATTCACTGGAAACGCTCATTCGATCATTATCGTTGATACCTCCATCTTTTTCCCAAGGTACAATATAACTCATAGCTTGTTCTTGTACAGATAAATTTTCACATTGTCTCAAATGTCGAAGAAGGTTTCGACATTGTTCTCGATCAACACCAGATTGATTAAATACATGGTTTATAAGTAAATCAAAAACTAATAATGGTCGAGTTCTTTCTTTAATAAACCATTGAGCTAAATTAAGTTTTTCGTCAACATCTAACTGTTGAATAAAAGGACAAGAATCTTCTTTGCTAATACAAGTTGATAATTCTGTTAATATACGTTCAAAATAATTTTCAGATAAATTTTCTTGTAGAATTTTTAATATATCTTCAATGTCTTCTTTATTTTGAGCTATTTTTATTAATAATTTTCCAATAAGAGGAGCTAATGTTTTATCAAATTGAAGAACGATTGAAGTAAGTGAACGAAAATGAATTTTTTTCTCATTATCAAATTGATTTATATGAGAAATAAGATTTTTTAAAATCTTTTGTATCCGATGATAAACTGGTAAATCATGTTGATTATCAATTGCATTTTCTTTTGAATCAATTTCTTCTCTACATGACATAACTTTTTTAATAATATCAATAATTATATCTAATGAAGATCTATTTAGAAAAAAAATAAATAATTATTTTCTTTTTTTTTTTTCAACTTACATATTTTGTTGTTTATAACATGCAATGACTTTTTCAAAAGCATTTTCCCATAAAGTATTTGCATTTTTATCAAATTGAATAAATAAATGTTGTGCTTTTTCAATTAATTTACTAGTATGACAATATTCATATTCAATATTGGACCAAGCGAATGAACGTGCTTCTAATGATGTTGGATGATCTAATATCATAAATTGTATTTGATTAACAAATGTTTCAAATATATTATTCGATGAATCTTTTAATTGAGATAATGGCCAACGAGATTTTCCTCGATGAGCAGCAAATAAAGATTGTACAACTGGAAGATAATCATCATATGCAGCTTGTTCAAGAATTTGCCAAATAATAATATTATCATCATTTAAATTTGATTTACCAATAAAATGAAGTAAAGTTAAAATAAGACATGCACGAACATCTTGATGAGGATGACTATCCCATAAAGGTTTTATAACAGTTTTTATTAAACTTGGATTAAATACAAATTGAATTAATAAACGAAGAATTTCTTTATTTGCTGTTATACCTAAATAAATAAATAATATTCAATAAATAATTATTTATTATTATTATTATTATTATTTTATTTACCAAGTTTTTGAAATTGTTCATTACGAATAAATTCAAGATAAGATTTTAAAAATATTTCATCACTTATTTTACGTGAAATATTTAACATAGCATCACTAATAAATTTAACATTTGATGCATTTAAATTTGTTTTTAATAAATCAAATTGTTTTAATAAATATTCTGGAGTTAAATCAAATGTAGCTGGTAAACATAGAATTATATCGTCAAGTGATTGAGCATTAGCACCGCGATTACGCCCTCTAGGATTTTCATTAGAATTCTTTACTACTAATGAAGAATCTTGCTTTTTATGAAGCCATTCAAGAGTTTCGTTATATGTATGTGATAGATGACGAAGAACACGTAATGATTTTAATTTATTCAAGTTAGATACATCTTTATCCTAGAAAAAAAAGATAATTGAAATAGTTTATATTTTTTTTGTTTTGTTTATTAAAATGATTACTTGAAGATAATCGTTTAAAATAATATTTGTAATATGTTCTTGTTGTTTTCCAGTTAATAGATGAAGACAACAATTCAATAATTCAATATCTAATGCAGGTAATTTGACATTTTTTGTTCCAGAATGTAATGCTGCTGCAAGTTTACATTCTTCATTTGATAATTTATCTATAGTAAGACATTTATCATCTTGAATTAATTCATCTATGAATTGTCGATATTGTTGTGAATGTAAAATAATTCTTTGAACATCGTTATTAATAAAAAAAATTCGATGAATATTATTAATTAATTGATTAACACGTTCGAATCGAGTTGATTTTTGTTTTAAATATAATGAAATCATTGATGAATGTGTATCAATTTTAAATGATGATTGAAGTTTTGTTGATGAAGAAAGAGATTTAGTAAAAAATGAATTAATAAATGAATCGATTTGTGGTAAACGCCAAGCTTGATCTAAATATAAATTTAATGAATTATTTAATTCATCTAACATCGATTTTGAAACTAATTTTGGAAATAGATCTGATATAAGAATATCCGCAACTAGATGACGTGCTTCTGGATAAGATTCAGATATTGATGATATATAAATTGTAAGACCATCAACCTTTGTATAACATCTAAATTAAATTTACATTTTGTTTACGATAATATCAAATAAAACTAAATTATATTATCATTTTTCAACTATATTGTTTTTCTTTGATTTAAAAAATAATAATTTATGTTCATTTAAATTTTTTCTTTTTGAAAATCAAAAGAAAGTTTTTATTTCTTTTAATATACTTAGGGCATACCAAAAGTAGTGTCACCATTACCAAATTCCCTTATAGAAAGGTTGAAAAAATTTTCTTTCTTTTTCAAAAGATAGAGCGTCTTTCCCTCTATTTTTCTATGCTATTCGATCATACCTTAACTAGTATCATGATAATAAATTTTTGATAAGACTTTTTTCGTTAACATATTTACTCGTTGTAAGTTGTATGTTGTAGTTTTCAATTCCTTACTACTTGTATTAACAACCAAAATATGCCATAAGATGCAGCGTGAAAAGCTCTACAATTTCCATAAGACCACTTATTTTCTAGTTGCACTTTTTGTTCTTAAAATAGACTAAATTTTGAGCGATCAAATTTCGGCCATGGAAAAAGATCCTATTTTTGATACACGACGAATTCATTTTTTGTAATCTGATCATTTTATCATCTAATATGCTTTATTAAAGGAAAACAAAATACACCAAAAGATGTAGCGTGAAAGGCTCTACAATCTACACAGTAAAGTTTATCGTAATCGTTTTGAAAAAAAGGAAAATTCTATACGATTAGTTTTTACAACGGCCAAAGTTCGATCACTCAAAACTTTGTCCGTTTTGAAAACAAAAAGTGAAACTAGAAAATGAGTGCTCTTATGGATATTGAAGAGCTTTTCACGCTGCACCTTATGGCATATTTTGGTTGTTAATACAATGTATTAGTGGAGTAAAAAACTAATCCGTCTGACTCATTGTGAGATAGTACCACCAGCAAACATGGTAACGAAAAAAGTCTTATCAAAAATTTATTATCATGACATTAGTTAAGGTATGATCAAAAAGCATAGAAAAATAGAGCGAAAGACGCTCTATCTTTTGTAAAAGAAAGAAAATTTTTTCAACCTTTCTATAAGGGAATTTGATAATGGTGACACTACTTTTGGTATGCCCTAAGTATTTGATTGAAAGAATTTGTTATATAATAGATTTATTCTAAGTAAAATATATAATATAAAGTTAATCTTACTGTTTGATAATTTTTGTTGCAAATTTCTGAATTATTTCTTTTTCTTGTTTATTTTGATGATTTTCAACAGATTGAAGTAAAAATATTCCATAAGAAATAATAATTTTTAAAGTATTTGTTGATTGTTGTAAATGATTAATAGCAATATCAATAATAGTTTGAATTGAATTAATATTATTTGGTAAAAATTTTAAATTAAATCGCATATTAGATGAAGATAATTGACCTAAAAAATATTCAATAACAATAATTTGTTCATTAGTAAATCTTTTTTCAATCCATTGAAGAACATTTTTAACATATTGTTCATTTGTTGAAATAGCACATTGAAAAAAAAGTGAATAATTTTGTTGACGTTGATTAACATCTGAACCTGTTTTTTTAAATAATAATAAAAATTGATCAAAAATTTCTTGTGTCATTAATTGATAACGAATTAATGATAAACGTTTTTTATCATCAATTATTCCATTACGTTCATATTGTGATATTAAATGAAGAGACAATGGTGTTGTTAATTGAGGATATATTTCAAATAATTGAAAATGATTTTCATTTCCTTCTTTTAAAAATTTTTCTAAAAATTTTTCTTTTCCAATATGTTTTTCAATAATAATATCAATTAACCATTTTTGTTCTTTTTTTAATGAATAAAGATTTAAATGATCGCGTCGATTTTTTAATAGATATTCAAAAGTAACCATTGTATTATTTGATGACCATTTACATGTATCATATAAAGCAATAAATAAACGAACATAATTTTCAATAGAAAATGAATGAGGTAATGGAAATGAACCCAGATCACATCCTTCACTATTCCAACGTGTTGCATATTTTATTTTACCTAAATAAATAAATTATTTATGAAGTGATAAATAAATCAAAATAAAAACCTGCTTGATTTGATGCAACAATTGTTATTAATTGAATCATTTCATTAGGAACTTTTTTAAAAAAATATTCTTGTTTCGATGAAATAAATTCTGGTATTAATCTTCTATGTTTTTCTAATTGATTTAAATATTCAATTATTAAACAGATTAATTCTTTTGCTTCTTTTTTCGAAAGTAAATCAAATAATTTCTCATTTTCTTGAAAATATTTTGTATATTTATCATAATCACTTTTTATTTCATTTAAATCACCTTTTATTAAATGAATAATAATAAGTGGTTGATAACGAATTAATTTTGAATAAAATGCTGATGAACAATCAATTTGTTCTAAACGTTTTAATGACCATCGAGATAAAAGATCAATTATTTGATCTTTTTTACAAAATGGTACTAAATGTGCATTAATATTATATTGAGTATGATTATTTGATTCAGTTAAATGACAAGCAACATCATAAAAAAATGATGAAGATTTTTTTAAACAATCAACTCGATGAAGATTTTTCAATATGTTATGTTTTAAACTAAACAAAAATTATAAAAAAAAAAAAAAAAAAAACATTTATATTTGTTTCTTTTTTCTTTCAATTTGATTATTTTCAAAAATAAAAACTTACTATCGAGGAATATCTTTATTATTGATTGATTCAACAATAAAATTATGAATTTGTTTTTCATCTTTTTGAAGTTTAATCCAATGTTGACCAGCAATAGCTCGTTGTTGTGTTGGTAATGAATCTGTTTTGAATATTTCAAGTAAATTTTTTTCGTTTTTAGTTGTTAATGATAGAAAAATAAGCATTTGTAAATCATCATAAGATGATAATGATGATTGTTTTAAATGTTTTTCTATATCATTTTTATCGGATAATGATAAAATATATTTCAGACGATCTCTCCATATACCATCTTTTTTTAATGATTCGTATTGATTTATTGAAGACATCTATTAAATTAACAATGTAGTAGCTAACTAGAAACTAGACACATTATATATATAAAAAACAATTTCTATGCAATGTGAAATTTTCTACAAGGACAATAATATTGACATAGTTTAGGTATTACTCTCGTTCTTTCGTCATGAATAGAAAACAATGAATCATAGTTTATTTTTGTTTTGTTTTTCTTTCAAAATCAAATCGTTCTTTTTAAAGAATAATAAACCAGAATATATCATTAGGTAATTGCAATAAAAATAAACTGACAATGAAATATTCCTCATCAAACATTCAATCAATAGTTATGATCGTCATTTATTCTCATTTTTGAAAAAGTATCAGTTTGCATAAGAGAAATTGATGGTCAGTTTCTCGGCAATTTAATTGCTTCAATATTGAAAGTACATCTCAACTTCATTTTCTTCGAAACTTTATTGATTAGTCAAGAACCAATAATAATCAAAATTTTATTCATTAAAACTTTTTTAAAAGTGAATTTCTCAATATGTTTAATATGAAAAAAATATTGATTTTCTTAAATTCACTTATTTTGAATAGATTATTAATATATCATATATCCACAATTGATTTTCCGTTCATTGAACACATTTAAAAAGTTCTTTCGTAAAATATATCTTTATTTCAATTGTTATGAACATCTCTTCGAACGTCACTTTATCAGATTGTGTAAGAGAGACACTGTCTATGTAATATCAAGTTTTACCGGTGCTTTATGTTGATATTAGGAGAAAAAACAACATGATGTTATTTACAATAAAGAGACTTTGACCGACTAACAATAGAAAAACGATGTAATAGAGGGCATTATTATTCAATGCTTGTTTATTATTTTAATTAAAAATAAGATGAATTGAAATATACACATTTCAATGTCGTCAACATTGTTTTATTTTATAGAATATTCAAATCACCAAAAACACGAAAACGGTTTTTTATTCAATAACTTTACACTTTTAACAAAAATGAAATTCGAATCAATAAACATAATGATTAATTCGAAATAATTTTATTCATTAAAAACAAATATTCTATTATTCGAAAGCAAAAATTCATGAGATAGTCACTTACTGGTTTTTTTAGAATATTTAAATCAAATGACTATAAGATCAATTTCATGAGAATGTATTTCAATACTTGAAGAAATAACTGCAGAATATATGAAAACAATTGATAAATCAAATGTAGATTTCAGAAATTGGCTTTGATCATCAAATTCATCTTATTATTGATAACTATTTGCAAATATTTTATTGACTCATTTGAATATTAGCATTAATGACTAGCACAGTTAATTTCTTTTTTTTTTACTTCAAATATACATTTTAAATAAAACGTTAGTCATCTCACACTTGTGGAAATTAAACAAATCAATAAAACTTTTATAAGAGTGTAAGTACGTGCTTAAGGATGTTTATTTAAGTTAGGCCTTGTCTCCACTAGAAAATTTAATACCGAATTAAGAAACTTGATTTGTGGAAAATATAATTCGCATTTAATGCACTTTCAAAAGCGGATTAAATTTAATGCGCTTTCGAAAGCGAATTAAAGTTAATGCACCAATCAAAGTCTCATTAGGTTCATGTGCTCCAATTGAATTAATGAAAGCGACATTTCGTTCTCGATTCTGATTGATGCATTAACTTTCTAAGTGTAGATACACATCATTTTAATACGAAGTTAATACTGTATTATTTTTCTAGTGGAGACAAGGCCTTAGGCTCTCATCGTTCAGCCACATCCTATTTACTTTTCACTAAAAAATGAATTTCATGATCGAAGCCAAGCCCAGATATATATACATTATATCAGAATACTTTTCATTAAAAGAGCAATTTGTCATCCATAGTTATCAGAAAACTAGAAGTTCTCTCCGTTTAATTGAATCTGTTAAAATGAATTTAATCTATAGATCATTTTACATTCAATTTGAATGTTTCCATCGGTCTTGTTTAGCTTTTATCATTGATTTAATAATCACGTACAGATATTTGAATTTATTGCTGATTATAATTTAACATACCGTCGAAAACGTATTTTATTTTCTCTTTTCTATAATATAAAACAAAATTGAATCGTTCAATAGTTAATCAAGATAGAATATGGTGCCATCTGTATAAAAAGAATGGAATATATCCATAGTATACTCGAATAAAAATGTCTTCATAAACTCTTTTATTTGTCGCAAATCATTTTTATCTTATCATAAACACATTCGCATTATTCTTCATCTTCGTCATCTTTCGATCCAAAAATGGGTTTAAGCGAAACTGATGTTGCTAAACAGGTTTGTTTGATTTTTTTTAGTTCATATACCATATAAATAAATATATATGTATTTAGATTCAACATATGATAGCATTTATTCAACAAGAAGCAGCTGAAAAAGTTGAAGAAATTGAAGCAAAAGCTGAAGAAGAATTTAATATTGAAAAAAGTCGTTTAGTTTCTCAACAACGTATTAAAATAATTGAATATTATGATAAAAAAGAAAAACAAATTGAATTACAAAGAAAAATTCAACATTCAAATTTAGCTAATGCAAGTCGTCTTTCAATTCTTAAAGCACGTGATGATTATGTTCAAGCTTTAAAAGAAGAAGCAAGAAAACAATTAACTATTTTAACACAAGATCGATCAAAATATCCAACTATTCTTGCTAATCTTATTGCACAAGGTCTTTATTTACTTATGGAAAAAGAAGTTAGTATTAGATGTCGACGTAATGATCGTGATCTTGTTCAACAACTTATACCTGAAGCTATTCAACGATATAAACAAGATTTAAAACAAAATGATATTAAAGTTACAATTGATGAGAAAAATTTCTTAGCTGATGAATCGTTAGTATTCAATTTTTATTTTTCAATAAGAAAAAGAATATTTTTTTTTTTTTGTTTGTTTAGAGCTGGTGGTATTGAACTTTTTGCAATGGGAGGAAAAATAAAAGTGTCAAATACAATTGAAGCTCGTCTTGCAATGATTTTTAATCAAATTCTTCCTGAAATTCGAGAAAAATTATTTGGTGTTAATCAAAATAGAAAATATCATGATTAATTTATTCTTATTTTTATTTTTCCATATTCATTCCGAGATATTAAAAAGAAACGTGCAATTTTAAACCTCTGTCATAATCTATTCTTTTTTTTTTCTTTAGTCGATTCCGAATAAATGTGTTGTACGTCAATGTATACTTATGAAATTTTTAATTTATTGATTTGTCAAAAACAAAAAAAAAATAGTTTTCACTTTCTCAATGACTTTAAGATAAATTCCACAAGAAATAATTCTACGAGGAAATTAAATTGATTAAGTGAAAAATTTTATTTTTGTTAAATGATAATATATTTCATTGAAAAGTTAGAAAAATCTATGCTTTTAGATAACATTTTATAGATGAAAGGCTCTCTCTCTATATTTTATTCCACAAAACTATATTTATCACTAAAAAAAAAATAACATTCACTAAGACATTATTTTTGAAGGCATACTTTCATAAAAGTCTATTTGATATATTCATTCAGAATGAAACGATTAAATTTTTAAATAAAAAATAAATTTTCAAATTTATTTATCATTATCGGTTTTCAATCAATTATTTCGAAATGAATATAGAAATATATTCTCTTAAATAGATATAGATTAAACAAATAATCAGCATTTTATAAATAATTTAAACAAAGAAAAGAAGAAACGATTTTCCTTTTAAGAATTTTATAATCAATAATCAATTTCATTCATCTTACAGATTAATTTCATTGAGAAAATTTTCATTTCTCGAAAGAAAACTTATTCATGTACTTAACAAATCAACATTTATATACAATCGATTTATCGACAACAAAATAATAAAATTCGTTTTAAATTCCTTGGCAATTTCATTATGACTGTTTTAGAAAAAGAAAAACAAACATATATCATTATATTATATTTATCAATTTAATTCTTGTCACGTACTTAATCTAACAAATTATTAGCATTAACAAAATATTTCTTTAACTAGGTTGGAAAAAATATTATTCCAGGGAGGGTATCGCTATGATTTCAAATAGCATTTGTCATAAATTTTATACCAAATGAAAGCTCGTGAAAAATGAGATTTAAGAGTATAACTGGTCATTCATAATATGAGAATGGGCTATAGCATTGTGGAGAATTTCAAATCTTAGATACATATTAAGACATTTTCATGAATAGTCAACTACTAAAATATCAGATTTTTTCCGTCTTTCACGCTTTATAGAGCTCGCTTCGCTGATCATTTTGATAAAAAAAAATTTTTAATTTGATCAATAACAATGCTAGGATCAAAATACTCATAAACACATATCAGCCACAGCAGCTTGAGATTGTAAACATTTTGATCCTAGCCATCGTTGTTTATTGATCAAATTTAAAATTTTTTTTACCAAAATGATCAGCGAAGCGAGCTCTATAAAGTATGAAAGACGGGAAAATCTAAAATTTTAGTGGTTGACTATTCATGGAAATGTTTTAATATCTATCTAAAATTTGAAAATTTTCGCAACTCTATAGCCCATTCTCATATTATGAATGACCGGTTATACTCTTAAATCTCATTTTTCACGAGCTTTCATTTGGTATAAAATTTATGGCAAATGTTATTTGAAATCATAGCGGTGCCCTTCCCGAAATAATATTTTTCCAACCTAGTAGTCAGTTGACTGACTGCGTTCTCATTAAGGTCTCCTCCCACCCCTAGAAAAAAGTCAATTTTCATCAAAAATGTCGAAATTACGATAAATGCATGGAAAGATAGCCCGTCTTCTGATTTTTCCGAAACGGTATGGTTTTTTTCTACATCTCATTTTGGTCAAAATTTTTGATAATTTCCGTTAATTCCTTAAAAAGTATGCTTATTTTGAAAAAAAAACGAAAAATGTTTTTCGTTTTTTCTCAGTTGATACTTTCTCAATAGCGCAACCCAAATTTCTCAGTCAGTCTACATTCTATATATGTGAATTTGTTTTTGTTTGAAAGAGCATATCAAGATGCAGGACACCATAGAATCCTTTTTTTAAATGAAGCTTTGATTTTATTATATATACAAACAAATATATGAATGGACATCCACTTTTGGTGCATTTTTTGCGACGTTGAACTTATCACTCGTTGTTTCCGCATAAAAAGTAAGAATATAAAAAAACAGGATTCTGATGCCCTGCATTCTGACATGCTCTTTCAAACAAAACAAAAAAATTTTAACATATAGAATGAGATTGGACAGAGAAATTTAGATTGCCGAATGAGCTATTGTTGACTCTTGTTTAGTGAATATCTCCCTCAAATGTCATGCTATAAGGCTGAAAATTTTACCATAGCTTCTCCACTTTAGTCTCTACATATCCTGAAAATTTCATGCTTTTAGCAGGTATCCAGCTTAAGGTCGATTTTTTGAGGGGAGGCGGACCTTACTTGAAATATGAAAGGAAGATGAAAGTTGTGAAGAATAAATGATCATATTTGAGTATGATTTCATCAAATGAGAACATAAAAAAAGAAAGGTATTGAAGCGAGTAAATGTTAATAATAATATTTGCGATGTTGATTAATACCGAACAAGTCTCGTCGAATTTCGGGTAACATTTGATGAAAAATTAGTTCAAGACGAGCTTCAATTGTATTTGATACATGAATTTTTCCATCCATTCCATAAAGTTCAACACCACCAGCTCTATTAAAGAAACAAAAAAACAAGTTACATTTAAACGAACAGTATTTGATTATTTACAAATCGTCACGTAAGAAATTCTTATCATCAACTGTAACTTGAATATTTTTTTGTTGTAAAACTCTGTGATATCGTTGAATAGCATCGGGAATAAGTTGTTGAACAAGACCATAATCATCTGGTCGACATCTGATCATAACATTTTCTTCCATAAGTACAATAAGACCTTGTGTAATAAGATTAACAATAATATATATATATTTTACTCGATCTTGTGTTAAAATAGTTAATTGTTTTCTTGTTTCTTCTTTTAAAGCTTGAATATAATCATCACGTGCTTTAAGAATTGAAAGACGACTTGCATTAGCTAAATTTGAATGTTGAATTTTTCTTTGTAATTCAATTTGTTTTTCTTTTTTATCATAATATTCAATTATTTTAATACGTTGTTGAGAAACTAAACGACTTTTTTCAATATTAAATTCTTCTTCACCTTTTACTTCAATTTCTTCAACTTTTTCAGCTGCTTCTTGTTGAATAAATGCTATCATATGCTGAAGCTAAATAAATATATATTTATTTATATGGTATATGAACTAAAAAAAATCAAACAAACCTGTTTAGCAACATCATCATCATAGAGATTCATCTTTTCGTAACTTCTGACATTCGAGATATGATAATTTTTAGAAGAAAATATTCAAGATGAATAAATGAATAATTTAAATTAGCAAATCAATATTAATGGCAACAGCTTGGTTGTTTTTTATAATATGTTCATTTCAGGCATAGTTCATATAACTGACAAGAAACAAAGTTGATTATAGATATTGATTATATTATCATCATTTATTACAAAGAAGAAAAAATAAGAATTAGTGAGGCTCATCGATATTTTAACGTAATATTGATTGAGCAATTTGAATACATATGATTGTTATTCGTGAATATCTTATTTAGCGTCTGCTTAGATAACAATGAAACCTTCACAACTTTTTTTATCGGTTTTGCACCAATTATTTGCTCAATTGATAAATCCAAATAAATTACCCACACCCACGCCCTGTTGAACTTTATTATATCATCATTTAAAATCAGATGACAACAATTATTTAAATCAATCAAATAATTAAGAGGATTGAATATAAGCATAGATAATCACATTGGTTTTTTATTATTATTACAAATTCGAATTTATTTTTTTTTAAATTTCTCAAATTGACGATAATCAATATCAATGATTTAGTCAAAAAAAATATTGATTGATCTTTACGAAAACAATTTTTATTTTGAAATTAAAATTGTAAATCAACTAAAGTTTTTCATTGATTAATATAATTAATATAAATATTAACTTTATTATTCTAATAAATTGTTGACTAAAGTCGAATTATTTTTGAGTTTTTTCAACAAATCAAAACAAGATTGAATGAAAGGCTCATTTAAATCACAGGAAGCATTTAAATCTGCAATGATACTCATTGTTAATTTAAATTGAACAAATTTGTGAAGAGCATCTTTTTCTTCTAATGTTAATTTTAAAATTTGTTGATATCCTTCTAAAAATGTTTTAGCTCGATGTTCTCCATTATGTTTATCAATTAATAAATGAAATAAAGATGTTCCTAAATCAGATATAAATACTGATTGACAAGCATCAACAAAATCAATAATATAGATCTTTTCATCATTTGTTATTATTGAATTATTCGTATGAAAATCATTATGAATAAGACCATGCTGAAAATTTACATTTAAATTTCTAAAATATTCTTTACATTCGATAACATTTGATAGAAGAAAAGGATCAATATTATTTATTTGTTGTTTATTCCACCATTTTTCAGTTAATTCTTGATCTTCTTCATTAAAATGAATATTTAATGAATAATGACTTGAAGCAATTCTCCATTGTGCTAAAAGTGAACCCATTTGATGTAAATAAGAATTATTTTTATCAATTATTTCTCTATTTGGTTCTATTCCTTGAATAAATGTTTGAACAAAAAGACAACGTTGATTATCAAAAATAAATAATTGTTCATTTATAGAAAGAATTATTTTTGGACATGGATATTTATATAAATCATGTAAAATATTTTCAAATATTAATATTGATTGAAGATGTTCAAAACTATGATTATATTCAATATATTTAACAACATATTTCATTTGATCAACAGTAATAAGTAAATATATTTCATCTGGACGAAAACCACCTTCAAGTAAAGTCAATTTTTCTACATTTAAATTATATTCATTGAAAAGAATTTTTTTTATTCTATCTTCCATTATTATATTTAAATTAAATCAATAATAGATTTATATTTTATCTAGAACAAATAAAATTCATTAAGAAATCAATTAAGAAAAAGTTTCATTTTCATTATAGAAAATATCTTACTTTTATTAATTAGATTTTATTTTTTAATCAATTCGTTGAATAATTTTATTAAATCATTTTGAATTAAACATATAAAAAATTCGTCAATACTTATTTTTCTGTATTTATTTCTTCAATGAGAATCACTTTTTAGGCTTATCTCTCTTCAATTTTGTTCGCTTAATCCTGATTCTGGTGATAGAATTAGTTACATGCATCCGTAATCTGTGCAAAACAAAAATTCGATTCAAATCGATTAAGAATCAATTATAATAAAAAAAAACACATCAAAATTTATTAAATTATTCTGATTAATTTCAATCCTAATCGACTGTGATTAATGCAACTTAAATAAAACTGATTAAAGACAGTCTAAAATCTATTGTCCAGTAAAATCGATGTTTTTTGCACAATTTTTTAATTGATTATAATCAAAATTAATTAGAATAATAATCGATAGAATTTTGATTATTTATTTATTTATTATAATTGGTTCCATGTGATGAAAATCGTCTAAATATTGACGATTTTATCGTTATTTATTGGTTCGATTAATTGTAAGTTGATATTGCGCGCATGAAATTGTTGAAAAAGATTATCTAAACAGATTTCTTTTCGATTTTTATTCCAAATGGTGATTCATCAATGACTTTTTATAATTGATTATATATATTTACCTGAAATACTCTCCAATATTTGTAACGATTAACGACTATCATCAATTTAATATGTGATAGATTTGATAGACATTATCAAAGACAATGCTTATCAATAAAAATATCCTATTAATAAAAAGTTGTCAAGTCATATACTAAACGAAAATTTCGATTGGATCTTAAATAAAAGTACTAGTAGTTATTTGTTGACGATGACGAAGTTGCTATTGTATCTATTCTAAAATCCATTGAGTTTTATTGATTGATAGAGATTTTTAAAAAATACTTGCGTTTATTTATTATTGAAGAAAATCAAAGAATACCTTACATGTAACATAAATCTGTAGAGTTTTAAATAGATTATCCAATAAAATGAGATGATTTGTGTTGTGCAACAGACAATGTTTTATCTTCGTTTGTTTTCTATTAACTGAAATAAATTCAGATATAGATATTTAGTAAAAAATGTTCATCATATAACAAATAATTGAATTATAAAAAATATTTCTTTAATTATTCTTTTTTTTTTGGTAAACAATTACTTTAATATATCGAAATAAAAACAAAAACTATCAAATGATATATTTTACTTAACCATTGAATCATTATTCTTGTAATCGATTAAAAGCGTTTAATTTTAATTCATTTTTTTAAATTAAATTCTACTCAATTTTAATCTAGTTTTTTTTACATGGAAGTGTAGAGAGAAAATTGATCGTTTAATTTATCTGAATAGAAATATATTTTTATTTGAAAGTGTGAAAAAAAATTGATTATATCATAATTATCTTGAAGTGTCTTTATTTGATAAATGAGGAATAGTTTTCAGAGCTAAATTTGTCTCAAAAATTGTTTTTATTGTATTGTCTCGAAGTGCACGAAGATATTCACCATGAAATATCTATTAAATAAAAAATAAATATTTTAATAAAAATCAAATAAAAAATACAAACCAGTACAATTTGATAATTATTTTTTTCAATAATTCTATATCTCATTGTTGTATGTGCACTAAGAACACGAACTAATGATCCATCTGATCGTTGTTGTTTTATTAACATTGAATTTAATATTGGAAGAATAGCTATTCTATATTTATTTATTTCATTTGAATATTAAATAAAAAAGAAAAAGATATCAAACAAACCTTTGTTTTGTGTTAATACCAATTGATCTTAATTCATCATTATCTGGTAAATTTATTTCTAAAACTAAAATAATTTATTAGAAATAAATCTATTAATAAAAAAAAACAAAATTTGAAATAATTACAATCAAAAAGTATAAATGGATAATTAATATTAGTATCAATTATTTTTGATGTTCCCTCTCCATAGATATTATTAAATAATTGATTTAATTCATTTAAAAATTGATTATATGATTTTTGATTTGATCGAATTGATGATCGATATTCATCGGAAATCTATTTTAATAAATAATTAATTAAATAATTAAATAATAATTACTTTTCTAGCAAATGGAAGCATTTCAGAATTGAGTAAACTATTTTTAAGTAAAGGTCGATCAATAGATAATACATGATGAATATCAAATAATTGTCGAGGTATTGACCATGTATAAACACCCAAATCTCCTATTCAAATATATTTATTATATATTATCATTTATCATACATATACAAATAAAACTAACAATAATTATTCGAATTTATTTTTCTTATAAATGAAAACCATTCGTTTTTCTGTTCCGTATTTAATTTATATATTGAAAATAATTGTTTATTACTCAAAAATAAGTTTTAAATCTTCTCTTTGAACTGACGGTTTATCATATTTTGATTTGAGATCTACGAAATTGAAATTTTTTTTTTCCATTGAAGATCTCAATTGTTTAATAAAATGAAAAGATTCTACTAATTATTTAAAATCTAAACAAGAAATTCTTCTATAGAATTCTTTGTTAAAATTAATTTGAAATCTAATATTAAAATTGTTGAATTTAAAATACAAAATAAATTCTCAAATGATTTTTTTTATGTGAAAAAAAAGTCTTTAAATCTTATTTGATTTAGTCAAAGATTATTAAAATTTGATTTAAAATACATATTCTATTTTAAATATCAAATTAAATCAAAATTTTATTTCTCTCATCAGTTAGTTGAATTCCTATAACATATCGTTGATAAAGATTGTCTATTTGAAATTAAACAATCTACGAGAGTAATATTTGAAAACTAAACTTTCATTTAAATATAAAATAATCATTCTAATCTATAACGATGATCAATTACTGAGAAACAATTAACGGCAAATTTGAGATTTTATCAAAGGAAAAGTTTTTTGTTTTCTAAAATAACAAATCTTGATAAATTGTGTTGTCAACTTACGAAAAAGCAATGGAAAGATTTGATGTTGAACTGTAGAAAAAAGAAGTTGATAATTATAAATATTAGAAAGCATCATTCCATGTTGAGCTTGAACAATCCATTGACCGAATTTATTATTTTTATTAAGATTTTCATTTATTATTTTACTTAATTCAACAATAATTGGACGTGATTGAAATCGATTTGTTGGATCAGTTAAACATAAATAATAAATTAAACGAGAACATAATTTAATATCTGATAATGGATTTATTTCTAAAAATATTTTTATTTAAAAGTCTATTTGATATATTTTTCTTTTTGTTTCTTAATTAAAAATACATACTATCTTCTGATTTTTTAATATTTATTTTAATATTTTCAATAACATTTTTTATAAATAATTCATGTGAATAATTAAATGAAGATATTAATATAAGTAATTGACAAATAATATTTAAATTATGTTGATGAATTCCAACTTGTATTAAATAATCATTTAAAATAGATATTATTTCTGATGAATTTTTATTTATAGATGAATGTTTAATTAATATAAGATATTCAATTATTGATAATGAACAACATTTTTTATAATGAATATATTTTAAAAGTTCATATGACCATAAATCAATTATTGATGATGAAGGAATTTCTACTATTGAATTAAGTACTAAACAAAGTTGATTTACTAATTCTATTGAATCTTTTTCACATAATATTTTATATAAATAATTTTTAAGATAATTAACAATATATGTACGTGATAATAATGATTTAACATTTGATAATGAATATTGAGATGATAATAAATAAACAAAAAATGATAATTCACATACTAATGATAATGAACTAAAATAATTAAAAATTTTCTCAAATTTTTTTATTATCAATTAGTTAACTATATCAAATTATTTAATAAGACTTTTTTATCACTAACTTATTTCGATAGAAGAACATCAAAAGAAAAGTGTCTCATACTTTGGTATTTTTATTGTGAAAAAATGATTTATGTTATTCAAAAACAAAAATCATCATATTCGTAATAAGTATGCATATGTATAATATTTTATTTGAAAATATTTACTTAAAAAAAAATAGTAAATAGAAAGAATATGTTCTTTATCAAGACAAGAATATCAACGTACAATTGTGTGCGATGTCAACCAAAAAATGTCGTTTCCTCGACCGTCAAACTTCGAAACGATAGTCTAATTATATGGCGATCTATCTTCGATTATGGTGATTTTCGAATGAAATCAGGATAATTCAACAAGTGGATTGAGACATTCTATTCCTAACTTAAACTTTCTATCATTATTTGGCAGTTTTTCGGATCAAAATGTCCATAAATAGATCCTTGATCTCTGACTAACAACTATCTTACAATGAAAAAAAAACCTATTTTATAAAAATAAGTTTTAATCAAAAAATAATTTAATTGTTCTAAAAGATTTAATATAAAGATGTGATTGAAAAAGCAAAAGAAACTAAATTTGAGTTTAGTTTTGAACAAACTTTTTATCTAAATTATTTTCATATTGAGTTAAATAAATAATTGAATTGGAAGATTCTTTTAAAGTTATATTTATATCAAATGTAATAAGTCGATAAATAAAAGCAACTTGTAAATAACGAATATATCGAAGAAGAATAATTAATTTATCTTGATTATCTTCTTTAAAATATCCAATTTGTTTTTTTCTATCATTTTCAAATTCAATATATATGGAATTTAATTTCGATGAATTTTTTTGATAAATTTCTTTTGTTGATGTTGCTACATATGATGAAGGATATTCTTCATGAATTTTATTTAATGAATCATAAAGCCATTTAGATGTTGATGATTTATTATCTTTTAATTTAATTAATTCTTGAATATTTCTACTAGATTCAATTAAATCAAATTTACTTATTGATAAATAACGATGTTTTATTTTAATATATTTATTTATCGATTTTAAATAACGATGAAGATTCAACATGTTTAATAAAACTTCAGTCTTGTCTGATATTTACCCATTTGAAATACGATATATATTCTGTTATCTAGAGACATCTTTTTATTCATTTTTTATATCTCAAAATCACAATGATCAATTTTTTAAAATAATATCTATATTCAATATTCGTTTAATAGGATATCACAATTCTATTATTTCATCATGGAAATAAATTAAATCATTTTTTTAATCTTTCTTTATTTTGATAATGTTAAAAAGCAAATGAATTGTTCTATCATCTATTTTTCAAGTTATACTATCGAAAACTTTGATGGTAATTAACAAAAATGTGAATCAGCTTTTATCCCCTCCGTTGGTCAATGAAGTGGCTATTTGTAGAATGATTGTAGTAAATAAGGAGAGCATAGAATCTGAAAATGATAAGAACAGTTTTTGTAGTGAACTTCATGGACTATCAATTGATAAAAAGAATATTTCTGTTTCATCGCTTCGTGTTTGAAACGTCGGGCCTACAGCAAAACCGATAATTTTGAAAAAAATTCGACTTTTTCGAAACAAATTGTTCTCTATCGACAGTCGACAGAGATCTTTCGGGATTTTTGTATGATATAAGTCGATGAAGGAGTCTACTAGTGGGTTAGATATGTTTCGAAAGCTTCACAATAAATCAGCGAGTTACACATACTAAGGTATTTAATTAGTTATGCGGCCACTATTCGGCAGCTGAAGAACAATCAAGAACAAAGTTAATATATGTATTATAAACTTCAACTCATGAAAAAGTTGAAATAGTATTTATTATGAATTAAATATCTCAGAAGTTACAAAATAGTTCAAAGCAAAATAGATGCTTATTTAACAAGATGTGTTAAAAAGATCATGTATTCTTTTGATATTAATTTAGTCGGTTCACTTCTTTCTTTTTTCCATTACTCCAATAACATGGGATAGATTTTGCTTTTGCTCACTCATTAATGTGTCCCAAGAAAAAAAAAACCAAGGCTTAGCATGACGTTCAATCCTCTTTTTTCACCATAGGGTTACTAGACCAATCAAATGGTCCTACATAAAGAAAGGGATACTTGGTAGATCAGATTACATAATTGGCATATTAGGCAACTTAATATTCTATTTATCAAGTTATTTTATCTGTGTCTCTTCTGAAATCATTGTGGGGGAGGGGAAGGGAGTAAAGGATTAAATTATTTTGTTTTTATGAAGGAAAAAAACATATTTTAATTAAGATAGAACATTCATCAGTTAGATATAAATAAAAAATAAAAGTTATGTGTCTATTTCTATTTTATTATCTTACCTATTTTATCATAAAAATCAATTGAAAATATTTTTCATATGAATTTATTAGATAAATCCGATCATCTTATCAAAAACATTTATTTTTTTTTTTGTTAGTTCTTATTCAAATTTCACATTTTATTACAGATCAATTAGAAAATAAGAAACGATTCAAACAATTAAGTTGTATTTTCAATTAATTCTATCTAGTTTATAACATAAATCAAACTTTTTTAATCAACAACATATTTTGATATTTCATCAATTTAATATAGATATAAAAATTTTATACATATTCATTTATTTCATATTTTTCTATTATTAATAATATTCTTCAATCATTACTTTAATTTAGATCTTTATTTTCTCTTGTTTATCGTTCTTTTTTCACTGATATGTCATTATTAACGGACGGAATCGAATTCGAATCCATTAGAACTATTTTTCATTTTCAAAGTCCAATTTAATTTAATCATAGATTGAATAAAATATAATCATGTTAAATTCAAGGTATATTCATATTGTATTATAATGTGAAAATCGAGTCTAGTTTAGAATAAAATTAAATGATGAATTTAATTATTGATATTAACTAATAATATGACGAATTATATTTTAAATAAAACAAATTGCGATGACAAATTATCGAATATTATATTTATAGTTGATTGTGAAGGTAAAATAATCATTTATTTAAAACTAATCTTTTTAATAAATATGATTCTATTCAATTAACCGACTAATCAAACTTTCACTCAACTTAGTACACTTCCTATATCATGGAGTATTTCAAGTGCTAGAAGTCTTTATTTTTTTATTTATGGTCGAAAAAACTGATCATAATATCTATTTTACTTGATTTAGAATAATCGCAAATGGCTGAGTCAATTTATCTATGTTTTTAAGTTTTTTTTCTTGACGTTTGTTTCCGAAGACATTTTGACGTGTGCATCTCCCTAAGGATATGTCAAGAAATTCAATCAAAAAGTCATTGTGTCAATAGTGAGTACATTCTAAACTTGTAAAATAACATTTGAAGAAAACAACCGGCTGAATAAACAATAAAATATTTATCTTGATAAAATTTATTTGTTGACAAATCTCGGAGGAAATGCATGCGTCAAAATATGACATTTATTTATAAATATAAAGTAGGCTCGAAACAAAAGTAGACTTAAGATTATCTCAAATTGAGCCAATTTTTTCGTCTGTAAAGGAAAAAAAAATTTCTCATTGTAATAAATATGTCAAATTAGAAACTTCCTATCGAACGAATAAAATATTTGAATAGATTCAGATTTATTAAAAAAAAATTAATTTTAAATAAATTATTATTTTACCTTTCACAATCAACTATAAATATAATATTTGATAATTTGTCATCTCAATTTGTTTTACTTAAAATATAATCATCACATTATTGATTAACATCAATAAATAAATCATCATTGAAGTTTCTTTTAAGCTAAACTCAATTTTTGTATTATAATACAATATGAATATATCTTGAATTCAAAAATAAAAATCAATAGGAACATGATTATGTTTTATTTAATCGATGATTGAATTAAATTTGACTTTGAAAATGAAAAAATAGTTCTAATGCGATTTCATCATGTTCTCCTGTATATTA
Organism: Rotaria sordida; assembly: GCA_905250125.1. Classification (NCBI taxonomy): domain Eukaryota; kingdom Metazoa; phylum Rotifera; class Eurotatoria; order Philodinida; family Philodinidae; genus Rotaria; species Rotaria sordida. The sequence continues at coordinate 85,920 of CAJNOL010000741.1, forward strand.
TAAACTTGATAGTTTTTTTTTAAAAAACTTTAGTATATTTATCAAAGTAGAAATGAAAGGTTTTATTATAATTGAATACAGCAAAAAAACAAAATGGAAATAATGAGAATACATTTTTATTAAAAATTGATATGAAGAATAAATCCATGAATAATTGAGAATTATTATAATATCTGTTATATTAAAATAAAACAAAAAAGAAAAAGAAACTTTGTTGATTTCTATTATATTTGATAATATTTTAATTCATAAAGAAATGTTAAAGGAGATTTTCATTTTCTTTTTGTTTATTATTGACTACAAGAAAATCTTATAAATAATTGTTGAATGATTTTAATAAAAATAATAATTGATAAAATATTTAATAATATCGTTGTATAAATAAAGGTGTTCGTAAATGAGAATTTATTTGTGTTGATAAATTCATATTTCTATGTACTACAGTACGCATTCGAATTGTTTGTTGAATTTGTTCACGTTGAGATTTACTTCGAAATAAATTCATAAATTTAATACAACAATATAATTCAAAATAATCATATAATAATTTTTTAATTTCATTTCGAAATGATTTTCCACTTAAACAATAAACATAAAAATTTAATGAACAATTAGCTAATATAACAACACTTGTCCAATGTGATAAAAGAGGATTTGATGTTGACCAATGTACAATAGTTGATGTTAATGATGAAAAAAAGAAAAGACATGAATGAATTATTAAAACAATATTCATCCATGATGTACGTGGTCGATTATGAACAATTAAACCATCAACTGTTTCATTTGTTTTATATGAATTATAATGATTTTGACGAATATGTATTGAAGAAGCTTTTTTTTGTTTTGAAAATGATAATGTTGCTTTAATAACACTTATTATTATTCCAATATTAAAAAAAATAACTAATAATGATGGAATTATTTCAGAAAATATTGAACGAAATGTTGTATAATTTAAACCAAATCGAACATCAGTCAAAAAATGACGCCATGATAAACTAATTGATTCTTTTAAACCACAAATTATTTGATATGTACGATTATTTATTTGATTATATGTTATATATTCATCTTGACGAGAATGTCGATCCAATGATGTATGATTTGATAATCTATATACAAAGATTTATTCCATTAAAAAATTTTTTTTTTCGTTAGTAAATATATCTCTCACTATATAAATGACTTATGATTATAGAAAAATAGAAAACAACTATCTTGTATGATTATAATCGAAAATCAATTTTATTTATTTAAATAAATTATCTTCACATAGTTCGATTATTTAATTTAACTTGAATAAGATTCTACGAATCTTTCTTTAATTATTGGTTTTTATAAATCTTTTAATAATTTTCTTTTCATAAATTTCTATAATAAGATAAATTTATTTATTTATCTTAAATTCATCAAATATGTTTGTCAAAGTCGAACATAAATGGTATAAAAACAAGAAACTAATTAGCCTCTATGTCAACTATATTAAGATTATTCTTTAACATTGACCTTCGTTCTCATAAACATATATTTGGCGCAGAATAATAGATCTATTGGAAAATTTTACGGAATATATGTCCGATTGTAAATAGTTCAGAGTAAAAATTTCTACCGAAAATCTCTATCTGTTAATGATTTAACGAGTGGCCTATAAATAATAGGATAATTTGATTTTCTCTTTTTGAAGAACGAAAATACTGTTTAAATGTACTATTCTCAGTTCATTTGGTAGAGAATTTTTCAGTCTACAAAAATGTGAACTTCGTTTTTTAAATAAGTTTTTCTTATCAACGAAAAATTGAAGAACTTCTCGAGTCTTCTAATGATGTTGTTCAGGTGCAAATGATTTAGAACTAATACTTGATAGTATTTTGTTTAGAATGTACTTTCGAAACTTGTGTTTTGAAAAGTTAACATGCCCTATGAATAGTTTATGATTATATCATCGGATACATAATTGAATTCTGAACAAAATGATGTTATATTTAAACCAAACATTTATAATTTTTGCTTGAAAAATTGTTATTCCAATTGTTTTTTTTTTCTAAAATTACGAAACATTGCGAGATGCAGCATTTCACAGAGTATCTTGCACAGTATATTTCGAATATCGGTGAAACTTTTATTTAAATATATATTTAATAATTATTCTATTTTGTGACAGTCGCAGTTTAATGATCAAATGACTGTCAATCATTTCAAGTTTTCTGCGATAGAAGAATCTTATTTAAAGAAAAATGTCAACAATTTTGTAAAATGAAAAATTCTCTATCAAATAAATTTCGAATGATGTCTTTAAGACTGTGTTGTTATCTTCAAAAACAAAAAAGAAAATCTAAGTGTCGCACTCTTTATCGATCGCTCGTTATAATAATATCAAGGATGAAAAAGTATGTATCCGACTGACAAAGATTTTGGATTACTTGTTAAATCTAATTAAGATCTATCGTTTTACAACTTAATAGAATCGAATATTTCAAAATATTGTTTGTTTACTTCTGATGAAATGACTGAGAAATCTTTGACACAAGAACAAGAGAAAAAATATAGAAAAATCTCTTTTAACAAAAATGCCAAACAAAATTTGACCTAGAAAAAGTATCTTCTTTACTGATTAAATGATATAGAATACAAAACTGTGAAAAAACTCCAATCAATTCAGCAAATTTTTCGAAATTGATATTTACTATTATTCAAACGTATCTATATCCCAACATCGAATTTTTTAAACAAAATTCAACACTTGTCATAGAATGCAGGAGAAGGATGAACCTTAGACTAATCAACAATAAAGAGTCAGATTAATTGATTATTTCTTATTAGAGTAAAGAAAAGACTAGTTGTTAATAAGAATTAGAAAAGTAGATAGTTTTTCAAAAAGAAATATATCCTTCGTTATGTTATTTAATATGATAGAATTCAAGAGACATTGCAATTAAATAAGATTTTAAAGAATAATAATTGAACATATTCTACTCTTAGTCTTTATTTAAAATAATAAAAGCAAACCGTGTTTAAGTATTCTTCTATTAATAAAAAAAAAATGTTTTTTTTTTTTTTCATAAAAAGCAGACTAATCTTGTCAATTTAAATAACTCGAGTATCTGTTTTGATCTATGCTGGAAATTAATATTGAATTAGTAAAAAAAAAAAAAGAAAAGAAAAGAAAAACTACCCTATATTTGATATTGATGTTTGATTTAATTCATATGATGTTCGATGACTAGATAGAGTAATTGATACTAATTCATGAAAATAAACTGTTGATCCAGTAAGAGCAGCAACAATAATTAAAGATGATATAGTCATAAAATAAAATTTATATTTTTTAACATATAAAGTATTTCTAAAAAATCGAATATTTGTTGTTACATACGTAAATCTTTCATATGTCCATGCAACAGTTACAAATGCTGATAATATTCTTAAACAAGATGAAAATCTATATAATTTACAATTAAACCATGATTGTGCAACTTTATATGTTATCAAACGACGAGTATTTGAATGAAGAAGAAGTGAATAACGATATACACATAAAAGATTTATTATTAATGATGTTATTGCTAATTTTCCATATGTTGTTTGACGAAATTTTCGTGATGAAAATACAATTAAACCAAGACTATTTCCAATAGTACCAAATATAATCATTATTATGCAAATCCAATCAAATATTTCATTTGTTGTTATATGCGACATTACATTATATCTTTAAATAAAATAAATTTTTCATTTATAATATTATATTATAATAAATATCTTTATAAAACGTAATTATTAACAGAATTAATTATTTGTTTTTCTAGGATAGATTTACTTTTTTTCTTCTGAACATTATAATCATTAAAAAGAAAACATCATATTAATTTTTTCTAATTTAAGAATGAAAGTTACAATGAATTATTCAATAAAAAATTTTAAAAAATCCTATGTTTTTTTTTCTCTTTATTGAATTTCAATCGATAAATCAACTAATAAAAAGATTTCTACTCTAAATATTTCAATTATGGAAGAAAATAGAATTTAACATAATCTTTGTAAATTGTTTCATGTATCATCTGGTGGTAAGTGACATAAAAAAACAAATAAGAATATTTATCTATTGAATAGAACATCTTGTTTTATTATTTGAATATGTCATTTATTAAATTAATAATGTTTCTTATCAAGACTTTATCATAAATTAATTAAACACAAAAAAAAAAAAGAAACAAGAGACTTACCATAAATACATAATATATTTTTTTTGATGGAAAAAAAACCTGTTATAGGTATGAGTAAATAATAAAGAGAAAAAAAGATTGAAAATAGAAAAAATTCATGCGGTTTTATCATATATGTTCTGTCGACATTATTCTAGAAGAAGACAAAACGTTTAGTAATAGAACATAGCTTTTTTTTTTATCTTTTGTTCTGTAAAGCGTTTTTTTTCTTTCTCTTATTCATTGGATTAATTATTCTGAACGCGTTTTAGATAACATCCTAATCAAAGTGAGTATTAATGTTTTCGTTAAAAGGATACCCAACTCATATTTAGTTAATTAATCGTTTCTATAAAGAAACATGAATATCATAATGACTTATATGAGTTCTTCTTTTTTCTATTTAATACAAGAATAAAAGGACGCTATATCTAATTGTAATTCTCGATCTAGTGACTCGTTATTCTCAAGTATATATTTATTATAATATTTAGTTCAATAGTCAACTGATTTATTCTTATTTCTTCATGCTGTAATATAAAACGATATTCATTAAGAATGACAGCAGTCAGATAACATGACTAACTTGTAACAAGGCAACTGTCGACTAATGGCACTTACACATAAGTAACTATATTGGAAAGACCAAGAAAAACATAGAAGATTTACTCTATGCTCTTCGAGCTGTTTCACTTATGTTAACATACGTTGAATACTATCAATTAGCGTCAACATCTATATATATAAATATATCTAACCATGCCTCTACAACAAATAACAATATGTTAGGCATGTACTAGAATTAACAAATATTCTCTCGTTTTTTTCTCAAGAGATTTTCTTTAAGATATAATATTATATCTAAAATTATTCGACAATAGTTAATCATTTAGAATAGACGAGAAAAATATTTTAAATATTTATATCACTATTTATTAGTCACCTATTTTCTTGAATAAATATTATATGAATTAAATAAATTATTTAAATGAAAATAAGAATAAAAATGTTCAATCAATGAATATTGTAATATCAATAAATTTTCTAATCTTCAATCTTCTTTAACTGCTAGAAAATAATTCTTTATTTTTTTTAGGTTTTTTTTTAAACATAAATAATATAAAATCAATTGATGAGAATAAATATTTATAAATTATTTTTATTTTCAATAGAAGAATCAAATATATTCACAAAAATCTAATAAAGAGAAAAGAATTTTTTTTTTAAATAAAAATAATAATCAATCATTATATATCAATATTTTAGTTCAGCTATTTATATCTATTGATCATACATCAATTGAATAGGAAATGAATCAAAAATGAATTATAAAGATTTATTACACTTTTCGAAAATGTCTATCAGAAGAAAAAAAACATAGAAAACAAAAAACTTTTGTTTTTTGTATTTATTCAAAAGATATTCAATTGTTTTTTTTTTCTTAATAGTCAATATCCGTTTTTCAATGAGAACATATTAGAATAAATAGAGATCAATTGTCAATAGTTGAATCAAAAAGAAAATGTGTGCAACTGAACAATTGAAATAAACTATTTAGTATTGACTTACTAATAATAAATATATGAAGATAGATATATAAATGTTGATTTGGTCAATATCATCTGTTGTTATTTGTCTTCAATCTGATAAATATCTTTGTCAGTAGTTATAAAAATATTTCAGTTAATTTTAATGAATATGTTATTCAACTTTATATTTGACATATTCATTAAATCCAAAAAGAAAATAATTATCGACGAACTTTTTGCATATGAACTTCATTCAATTTTCAATCTAAAAATAAATTAATCATAAAAGAATTTTGAATGATATTCAATATGAAATTAACAAAAAAAAAATTTTTTCTTCTTCACATTCAATTTATCAATTAAATTAACAATGACTTAAGAATTTTTTTTTTTTCTTTATTATCAAACCTGTCACATTTGATATTAATACTTGTTTAGACTTTAACACTTAGAATGACACTTGACAAAAAATGAATATCTTCCTATTTTCTAAACATAAAATTTTACTAAAAAGTTTCTTCTATTTTTTTTTTTTCATTCGATTTATTTAAATAAATTTTTATAAAAATGTATTCTGATTATTCCAAATACAACATAATTATTATTTAGAGTTATATTTCAAAACATATATTCTATTTATATCAAATATTGACTATTGATTATTTGATATATAATTATACAAACTAGTGTACTCGAATCGATCAGACAAGCGGAAAAAATGATTAGTGTTACCTTGTTGTTTATTGTCATCAAAGGAACAAAAGACCTTCTTTAAATTAGGCATGATAATAATAGAAAAATGATAATGAGAACAGCTGCCTTCGATTTCCTTGGAGTTATTAGCAAAAAAAAAATATATTATGTATCTATAATTAGGATACTTAAACTAGAAAGATGAAATATTTCTTTTCTTTAAATATAATACTTATGAAATTTATCAAATCTTAAAATAATATCTAAAAATATAATAAGATTTGAATAAATAATTTATATTCGAACAGTATGTAAAAAAAACAAAAAAAAAAAAGAAAAGTTAGATGATTTGTTCTCGAAGGCTTAAGGGATTTGCGAGGAAAAGAAAAAAGAAAACAAATGAGCTCGACAGATTAAAAAAAAAGACTCATACTCATAACTCGTGCATCTATTATATGATCTATTATTTCGTCATGCCATATTGATAAGATCAAATTTATTTATTAATAATGACATTCATTTGTGTAATAAAAAAAGAAAAAAAACATCTTTATTAAAGTATATAGCTTTAAATTTCTTAATATATATATATATATATATATCGTTTTACATTGAACTTTACGAAAATGTCATTCGCCATAGTCAATTACTTTATTGAATATTCTTATTCTCATCTTATATTATTTTTAACATGACTAAGATATAAACAAGCACTCTACATAATAAACAATTTATGTATTATTTATAAAATACTTTGATTTATTGAAATGATTCCTAGAAGAGTTCATCTGAAAAATAATAAAAGCAAAAGATGATACTATTTGAGTTTTCTCTTTATGTAAAAGTGCTTTTCATTAATATTTAACGAATAAATCTCAATAGGAATCATGCTTTTATTACTAATACCATTTCCGATCGATTACCCAGACGTTATTTACTCATTTTGTTTTCTCTCTCTCTCTCTCTTTTCTCTGCTTTTCTTTTTCCACAAAGCAAAACATGTTAAATATAGACATATATCAACATGATTGAAAACAAAGATTCTTCTAAAGAAAAAAAAACCTAAAATTACTCAGCATATATATATATATCGATAAAGCTACTAATTATTACTAAGATTTAACGCCGGAACAATAATCAATTCTACAGAGCTATTAACAACTAAACCAAAATTATTATCGTTAACGACAACAAAGATAATGATCTTGTTGACAAAAAAAAAACGTTTTTATTCTCGAATGATGCATCTTATTATTATTGATGAATATAGATCATCATCAAAAAAAAAAAAACAGAAAAGACATCTACTCATTTTAAAAATTCATCTGAAAACAAACATTATCATTGAAAGATTTTCCGTGTTTTTTTTTTCTCAGAGAAAATAAAACTAAAAGTAAAATATTGATTATAAACAATTAAACTAATTGCTGTTGTTCGATTTATGATTGACCTTGAAGAATAATATCAATTAGAAGTCAACATAACCAATTGAATTATTTAATCAATATAAAATAATTTATACTTAAATATCTATTTAGAAGAATTTATCAAAGAGTAAAAGAACATTTTCATTATTGAAAACGTTATCTATTATGTAAGCTTCACTAAACAATTCGATTTAAAACAAAATCTAACATATTGTCAATCTATACGAAAATAATAATGTGTTTATTCATGCACGATAGTCAATAATAAGAATAATAATCTACATTCGATATAATTTAATTATTAACTCTTTCGCGACGATTCGATTTTCATAGAAAGTGACGAGTGATTCAGAATAAATGGTCACACTTTGCATCTTACATTTTAATCTCTAAATATGTTTTATTAGAAAACAAAATATATCATAAGATGCAGCGTGAAAAGTTCTACAATCTATATAGTAAAGCTTATTTTATTTGTGTAATTTTTGTTTTCAAAAAAAAAAAAAAACAAAACAGTGTGCGACCAATTTTTGAGGTTACGAAAATTGATTGCACAGAATTTTACTTTTTTTAGAAACAAAAAGTACACAAATAAAATAAGCTTTACTATATAGATTGTAGAGCTTTTCACACTGCATCTTATGATATATTTTGTTTTCTAATAAAACATATTTAGAGATTAAAATGTAAGATGCAAAGTGTGACCATTTATTCTAGTTCATCCATTAACTTTAAAATATAGTGTGGTCCATCGGTGAATCACATCGCCACGAAAGGGTTAATCAAAGATTTTTATATTAACCTTAGTAAATGGTCAATTTTTGAAATATTTAATAGAATTCTAAGGAACATTATTATTTATTCATATTTATTTTATTCGAACCTATTTATTATGGATTTTTATTTCAATCAAGGTTTTTTTTTTTTATAAAAAGAATAAGACAAAAAAAAATCATAGTCAATAAATCAACAATGTCGACTCAATTTAAAAAATATATATATATAAAATATTTCGATTTTCGAATAACTTTTTCGATTAATTCAAATCGATTTATCATTAATTATTAGCAGTCATGACCGATTTCGACCTTGCTAAAGGGTCTCATTAGATGACTTTAGATGTTCGGACTTGTTATCATATATAATACTTAGGGTTGACCAAAAGTTCTAAGTCCAGTGTTTAATGGACCTTGTCGGATAAGATAACCTATTAAAAAATGATAAACCAAATATACCATGTTGTAGAGCTTTTTGAGGCGCGTCGAATGATATTTAGTAAATCCTGTTTTCATAAGACTTTGAAGGAAGTAGGGTTAGTTTATTGATGAACGACTACATATCCACACCCAAGTATGATAAATGACTGAAGATTGTGGTCCTTGATATTAGTGGAAAGTATTTGTAAGATATTAATAGAGTTCTTGATGAGCTACAACCTCATTGACGTACCATCTCCTGTCATCTTGTGGGTGTGTAGTCGTCTATCAGTAAATTGACTCTAGTTCCTTCAAAGTCTTATGAAAATAGAATTTACTATATACCATTCGACGTGCCTCAAAAAGCTCTACAACATGGTCTATTCGATTTTTCATTTCTGAATAGGTCACCTTATCCGACAAAGTCCTTTAAACACCGAGGTTAGAACTTTTGGTCAATCCTAAGTAATAACAACAAGTATCTTTTTATTCTAACTAGAACAAAATCTAATAGAATATGAGTGTTATATATAACTATAATTAATTTATATAGTGACTACTTGATTTATTTAATTTTTATCTATTAACAGTCATGACACGTCCGGACATCTAAAGTCATCTGATGAGACTCTTTAGCAAGGTCGAAACTGGTCATGACTTCTATTAAAATATGTTAGAACTTGAATATATTTTATCATAAATTATATTTAACAGAAATATTTCAATAGACAATCTAACAATGATCAACAATCAAAAAATAAGTTTGTAAATACATATTCAATGATCATTCTCATTAAAATTTTATCATAACAAATCAAATATTTATTTACACTTACTTCTAATATGATTTGAGCAGGTTGTTTCCTTTTACAATTTTTTCGGTTGGTCGTCAATGCTAACAAGTTATCGAAGCTTGTTGTTATTTTCATTTGGAAATTTTATTCTCAAGAAGAATTATCAAACATGAAAATGATTGATAGTTATCTATAAATGATCTTTATAATAAAGTTCAAAGAAAAGTTTTTCACTTTGAATATTTTCTAAATTGAATTCTATTTGAATCATCCAATATAATTGAAAAAAAATAAATCTCTAGAGAATGATATATATTCCAGGTGTTTATTCATGTCATTCCGTGAGGCATCATCAATCTTTTCTAAGAGAGAATACTTCCTTTTTCTGTCATTTTGAATCTAAATACCATATTTGTACTCTACCGAAGATTGATGTATCTCATTTAATAAACATTATAAACACGTGGAGGACATTTTATTGTCAGGGGATTTGTTTCCTTCTATTATATTCGATCATTGAAAAAGAATTCTATTAGCTGAAAAAGTTAGATATTCGTTTATTGAGAAATTCTTTTCTTGTCAAAATAAAAATAATATTCATCTATAAAAAAATTCTTCTTCAAAATAAAATTCTCAATTAATATGACTATTTCAATTCTTCTTATCGTAAGACAACACCAGATAAATGTTGGGAAAAAAAACTCTATTTAAATATATTGTTATACAAATCTTTTTTTATTGTTTCAATTTGTTCAAATATTTTTGCATCATCATACTATATTAATAAATTATTTCGACATTCATTCATTGAACTCTTTTACTTCAAATAACAATCTAAATTAGCAATTGTCAAATAAATTATTCTAATAAAATTAAATCTTAAAAACCTGGATTTTTTAAGGCGAAAAAAAAACAAGATTGATTTCTAGTGATTGAAATCATAATAACACATTAACAATATGAAAAACAACAAGAAGTTATTAGAAATAATCAGCAGATAATGAAAAACATAAGAAATCTTTCGAAGTCATCAGTAATAAGCTAATGTGTGTAACTAATGATTTTTCCTATTGATTGTCATTACTCTTGATTGATATTCATTTATTGTTGTTTTTTTTCTTTATTTCGAAGAATTTCCAACGATGTTTATTTATTTTTACTTTAATATATGATTACTAAATCCCTAAAAATTATTCGAAATCAATTAATCAATTTGTTATCTCTTCATATCATTCACATTGACTAGACTTTAACAAAAAAAGGAAAAACACGATAATTAGTCTCGAAAAAATAAAATATTTGCAATAAAAAAAAACAGTTCAAATAAAATTTCTAATTGACTGAAGAAGATTTTAATAAATAATTCGTTGGTTTCCTAATGATATTGGAAATAAATCATATGTTATAGTTTTATGAAGGAGATAATTTTTGTTTTAATTTATGATTGATTATGATGCAAGTCTAACAAGTGATCAATCGTTTATTAAGTCGAGACAATTAGAATAATCTAGACTTTAATAACCAATTGATACCTCCTATAAGAGTTTCATTCCTTAGCTTATTAATTACAATATATTTTCATTTTAATGGGATATTTTTCGATTCAATGTCATGCTTAATTTCACGAACATAACGAAAATTTTACTTCCAAATTCTATCTTGAAATTTTTCATAGAGACAAATATTAAAGATAATAGTTTATTGTCAATGTTTGAGAACTATTCCGTATTCTTATCCTAAGTTGTGAATATAGTAACAGCCTGTCTTTCATATTGATGATATAGATCGACAAATTTAATGTTTCTTTTTTCATGATTAGAAGTTAATCAAAAGACTTAACACTTTAACAATAGAATATTCTCATTCTAATAGTTTGTTTGAGTAAGCATGGCATTTACTTAATAGATTATATCAATACACACTATCTTCATATGAATAAGCTAGGAAAGTGAACTCTTTTTGAATGTATTCGTAGATGATTAGGATCTGTGTAGTGTAGGTTGTCTAGGATGAAAAAAACAATAAATCTCTTGTAGAATTTAGTTTGTTATCTATTGTTTAAATTGAGTGTTGAAAGTAAATCTAGCTGGTGGTATGTCAGTGATTTTGTTCGGTCATCGATAGATTTTATCAAAGAAGACAAATATCTATCGTTATATGATAAAACTGATTTGTTTTTAAATTCTAAATCTTGTTTTTTTTTGTTATTAAGAATATTTTCATTTGTTAGAAGAAAAAAAAAAGGACATTGAAGAATAATTTTTACAAAATATCATATCAATATTGTTATGTTTTTTTTGTCATTAAGATAGTTTCAATCAACAACATATCAATAGTAAATCATAACAATTTAAATATCGTTTTGAAACATTTTAATAAACAAATTACTTAGGAAAAGAAAATCCAAAAATAGACATAATCAATATAGAAATAGATCATCTTTTGAAATATTTAATCAACTCATCAAAGAAATATTCAATTTAAGTATCGTCTGATTGTCTTTTATTTTATTTATAAATATTAATAGATTTTGTTTAACTTCCAAATAATCATAGTAAAACAATAACAATATTTAATTAGAAATCAATCTGATATCTATTTTACATAGACAATATTCGAAAAATTTCGTTTTTTTTTTCTAAATATTCTTTATAGAAATGAATATATAAACAATGTCATAGAATTTACTTGTTTTTATAGATCTTTCGATAGTGAAATTTCACTGATAACTATATTTATATATGATTTAATTAAATTAATATTCATTGGAGAAAACCTCATATAAAAAAAAATGCTGTTTTCATCGTTTAACGATTAATATGAAAAGATAAAATGACGAATCAAACAAAAATGAAGTCACATATTCGTTAGTTTAATCAATCAAAATAAAAATATACTTTTTATTAAATTTTCAATAAATAAGACAAATAATTAATTCGATTAATATATTTCTTTTTGTTGATATAGTTCAATAGATAAATTTTTTTTCTGTTTTTTGTAAAGATATTTTGATAATCTTCAATATAATTTTATTTATCAACAAATATCAACAATTCGAATTATATTTGTCCTTGTAAAACTAAATGCAAATAAAATCATTTATTGACGTAGCTTAAAGGAATAATGTTTGAGAGTTATTAAAAATAAATATACGTTTGTTATTCTATTTATTCTTATCGATATAGAAAGCACGTGATTGTATAATAGTAACAGATGCTCGTTTATGATAAGAAACGAAAAAGAAAAAAAGAAAAGAAAAATTATAAACTAGGACAAATATATGAGTTAAGTTACATGTCAACAATAATCGATAATTTTCTTTATTTGGGTTCAATAGAAGACGCATGTACACCATCGTTATTAAATGAATTAAATATAACACATATAATTAATTTAAGTTTAACAAGAATTATTCTTGATAAATCATATGAAATTCTTCATATACCATTACATGATACACTTGATGAATATATTATTGATCATTTTCAACAAGCAAATCAATTTATTGAAAAATGTCAAGATAAAAATGGACGATGTCTCGTTTTTTGTAAACATGGAAGATCAAGATCAGTTGCAAGTCTGTTTTATCGATTTTTTTTAAAAAACTATTACGAATATATCTAGCAGAAAAGAAAGAATATTTATCCTCATAGATAACACTTATTGAAATATACGAAGATATTTAATATAGAATCAGCGTTGAAACCGATCCAGCCGGACCAGTTTAGAAAGTCAACCGAGCCGGTAAATACCGGAAATTTACCGGTTTAAGTTTAAAAAATATTATCTTTACTTAGCTCTTATTCGGTAAGAAGAACTATGTATTTTTCTATGAAGTAGAACAAATTCTCCATCATTATACATATATATCCAGAAAGTCTTTCGATAGTGCCAATATTAAAAATTTTGTTCGGTTTATAATCGATATTTATCGCGATGATTGTAATACTATGATAGACATGAAGACCATTAGGCATATGTTTTATCAGTTCTGAAATAGACCAGACAGTACTATATAAATCAGTTAGGAAAATCTTAATATCCTTTTGAAAAAATGATGATGCTTCATGATTATAAAGATTATGCATATCTTTTCTAAAAGTTTCATAAAAAGTCAAATAATATTTTCTCAAGTACGAATATTGAAATTTTCTACGATATGCTTATAAAAAAAACTATTCCTAGGTTGATTCCAGTTTTCTATACTTATGATATGAGGATCTAAATCATATTGTTCCAACCGTGTTATTTAAATATTAGATAACTCAATTTACAACTAGAAATAACTTTATCAATTTCTACCGTACTTTCCAATCTTTGGAACCATTTTAACGCGATAAGCTAGACCGGAATTTCACCGGTTCAGAAATGATTAACAACCGGTCGGACCGGATCGTTTTATCATTTTCTTACTGGTTCCAACCCTGTATAGAATTCATTGATAATTAACAGTTTTTTAAAATTGACTTAAGAAAGTTTAGTTAAATCGGAGAATGTCAACCAATTACTGAATTATTATAGGAGATTTATTAAAATAAATTAAATATCTAACACCTCAGTTAACTCTATTATCTGTATATAACTATTATTAGAATAAATCAAATTTCAATAATATTCTATAATTGTCTTCTTCTCTTTATATGGTTTAATGTGACGCTTGAAATCGTGTTTGTCTTCCAATATGGTAGAAAAATTGTTTAATAAAGAACTCTTCTTTGTCTTACCTTTAAGTCCTAGACGAGACATAACTTTTTGCTATGTTATTAAAAAATGTCTATCAAAAAAAGAAAATTATTAATTAGAAACTCGAGACTATTCATTGGAAAATAATACTTTTTATTTGATGTCAATAGTTAATCTTTTTCTTTCGAGCAACTGTTAAATAGTAAGATTGATGACGTGCCAACGTTGTCTTACTGACCTTCTCTTTTGTCAGTGATAATAAATGATATATTGAAGATGGATGGGTTAATTCTCAACTAATCGAATATTATAAAATGAAAAAACAAGATTAGAAAGTTAATATCAAATTAAAATTTGTTGAATAATAAAATTTAATAAAATAAATTTTATTTTATTTTTTATTTAGTTGTAATTGCTTATTTAATTGCTCATCATGGTCATTCATTATCATCAGCTTATTTATTTTTATCAAATATTCGTCGAACAATATCACCAAATCAAAATTATCTTAATCAACTAAATAAGTATTCTTCTCAAATGGAACAAATTCGTTCTCCAGTTATTTATTCATGAAAAAAACATCTTCAATCAATATGAAAAATAATGTTGAGAGAACCAAAAAAACAACAACCCAATCAATTGATTTTATTTATTGATTTTGTGGTTTACTAAAATTAAAAAATGGATAAATTTAAGAATAAAAAATGTTGGAAATAATTTACTTAGCCCATTCAACTTTCAAAATAAGATGATCATAACCAAATCCCGAAACACATTCAATTGCTTTTTGTGCATCTTTCTTTTCATTAAATGTTATAAAAGCAAAACCTTTTGATGTATTATTTGTTTTATCTTTTGCTAAAAATACTCGACTAACAGAACCAAATGGTGTAAATAAATCACGTAAATCTTGTTCTTGAGTTTCTTCAGGTAAATTTGTTACTCGAACAGTTGCTTCATCTATATTTACCAAAATAATAAGATTTATTTTATTAAGAAACACAAAAGAAAAAAACAAACCTTGTTTTCTCATATCACTCGGTCTACCAGCATAAGAACCACCACGTGATGATCCTCCACGATCACCAGGATAAGCAGTACCTGTACCACCACGACGTGCTGATTGAGAAACCCATTTACCAGTTGATGCTTCACCAGTTGTTCCCATTGATGAAGTTTGACCTTGTGATGCTGTAGTATTAACTGCTGTTGTTACATTATCACCTAAATATATATTTTTTTTTATATAAAATAATTAGATTAAAATTGAATTAAATACTTGGTTTATCTGTTGATTGATCCATAAATGATTGAAGATTATCTTTATATGGACATTTTGTTGTCCAATGTTCACCTTTACATAAACGACATTGAACTTTTCGTAATGTTGATACAGCATCTTTAATAAGTTTTTCTTCATCTTGTTTATCATCCTTAATAATATAAAAATAAATTTAAATGAAATTTATTTTTAAATTAAAAAACAATCAAACTTCTTTATTTGAAATAAATTGCATTGTTATTTCATCATCAACTTTAGTTGTTGCTGTATTTATACCAGATGGATCACTTGCTGCATTTCCAAATTTTTTCCATTTCTACATTTCAATCCAATCAATATATATCAATAGATTTTTATTTCCTTTTTCTTACTTTTCGTTCAGCAACAATTGGTAAAACTTTTAATTTTTGATTTCGATAAGTTTTTGTTGTCTAAGAAAAATAAAAATTTTTATCTTGAAAAAAACTTCAAATGTGGTAAATACTTTATAAATAATTCCATTTTCTTCTCGATATTCTACACGAATCGTTTTTCCATCATTTGTTTCGTGAACTTCATTAGCTGGAACTAAACAAATTCAAATAAATAATAATAAAAATAGAAATTAAATCAAATATAACAAACTTCGTTCATGTTCAACTTGATGATGCCAATCGCGTTTTGTTGTCATTTTTATCTTATTTAACTAAAATTAAAATATAATTAAATGAATGAGAATCAATTATTATTATATATAGTCATCCGTTATTTTCTTGTTCCGACGTATTTCATAAGAATTTATTGGCCAATTATTGTAGAACGTTATTTAACCATTCAGTTTTTCTTTTCTCATTAAAAAAAAAAGATGTCTCTAGAAGACTATTATCATTGATTCAACTTAAGGAGAACCTTTCAGCTCCGTTTCAGATCCTTTTTAAAAATAATTCATGAGAAAAAACTTGAAATATTTAGAGTAGAGCAAGTTTCGTTATATACTCGAAAGTTCTACATGCTTTTTTCTATGATATATCGATGTTGCAATGGCTAGAATTCATCATCGTAATATCGAAATACTAATTTAATGAAAATTTTTTTTTTTGTTGTAAATTATGCCAAAAATCATTGTCAATATAAGTGATGAGATTCTTTTTCTCTGAGTTTTTGTTTAATTAAGTAAAACATTTTCAAAAATTTTTTTTTTTATTATTTTCAAATAATAATTTTTGTGTTAATTCTACCTATTGACAATTTATGAAAAAGAAAAAGAATAAATTTCGATATTGTTCTTCCTTTAATTTATTAATAAGATGAATTAAATCGAAACAATCATAATTATAATAATAAAAGTAATGAAATTCCGAATAAATATAACTAATTATCTATTAGAATTGAAATTGAAACAAAGTTTTATTCATGTTACATTTAAATATAGATTTATTAAAAAATCTTTTATATATCAATGTTTTTCTTTTATATCGAACGAGTTCTTGAGTGTTGACTGTTTACGTTATCAACAACAACTACAAGATAACATAAAAGCATAGTCATTATTACAACAAATAAAAAACAAAAACGACATAAAAACACAATGATCGTAATTCACTTGTTTTGTGTAGGACACACGAAGAAAAACGTAAGTGAATACCTGAATCTTCTATGAGTAGAGACCTATAAATATTTCATCACTTTTCAACAAATAATAGAGACAAAAAAGAAAATCAAAAATGAAATATTTTCTTCAAGTGGATAAGTGTATTATCTGACCATTATATTTTATCACAAGGTCCTGAATAGGTGCAAAAATTGCCCTTTGCTACTGTTACAGTACTGATGTAGTAGTTTTGTTTTCGAAAGCAAAAAATCGAAATTGAAAGAGATAACTACGATGAAATTAATTTTTTTTATATTGAGTTTTTTCTCAATGAAATAACATCTATTGTTTCGAAAAAAAAAAAGTTTTATGCAAGGTTTTAAGGATCAAGAAATCTCAGTCTAGAGATGCCTTATTGCGAAATAGTCGAATTCGATATTTCGATGAACGAAGGTTTATTTTAAAACAATCGATCGATTATATAAAAGCTGATTGAATCGTAAGAAATCGAGAGTTATATAACTTAAAAAAAAAAACCAACTCGATAATTTCGAGCAAATTATCTCGACATTTGAATTCTTCAGCTTTGATAAAGCAACCCTTGATTGAATTCAATAAAACTAGTCTATTTTCTTCAAAAAAGAAAGATCTTCTATTAAAGGAAAAAAATATTAAGAAGTTTCAGTATCAAAACGTGCACTTTCGCTTTTGATTTTCTTTAAAATAAATCGACAAGTTTACAATTGATTATTGAGACTATCAAAAATCGATTTCTTTCTAAATGTATATTAATTGAAGAAAATTGATTTTTTGTTTTCGAATAGTTTATTAATTGAAAAATAATTCGAAGAAAATTAAATTCAAATAAAAATTTCAATGCTTTTTTTATTCTATTTTTTAGTTTTATTCTAAAACAAGTGAATTTATTGACCTATAGTATCAATTGAAATTGAATTAAGGAAACAAAAAACAACTAATGTCAATATTTATTGAAGCTCCATATATATCATCATTGAAAGAAGCATATTTGACAAATCGTTGTTCATCATGTTTTAAAACTGCTTCAAATAAATGTCCTAATTGTGAAATATTTGTTTATTGTAATGAACAATGTCGAATGAAAGATAATATATATCATAAATTAGAATGTGAAGCTTATAAAAATAGTACAAAAGAAAATAAATTTGAAGAAAAAGTTATTGCACGTATGATAGCTCGAGTAATAACTCGTTTAAATTTGGATGGTGGTCAACCAGAAGATGATTTATGTATAGATTTACCAAAATCTATTCGTCGTCGACCATGGTCTGATCTTTTAGGACATCGAGATGATATTATTCATTCAAATCGACATTTAAATATGTGGTTAACAACTAAAAAACAAATTGATTTCTTATTTAAAAATAAATTTAATAATGTTGATTTATTAGAAATTTTTGGAAAAATTTTAATCAATCGTTTTCGTGTTGGTTTTATTGAAAATATATTACATGGACGAGTAGCTATTGGTTGGGCTATTTATTTAACAACATCACGTTTTAATCATAGTTGTCAACCAGATTTACTTCAATGTTCATATGATATAAATATGTGTTTAAAATTTTCTGATCCTCATAAAACGATTCCTCAAACAACATCAGAATTTTATCAATTAACAGTTAGTTATCGTCATCAAAATGATTTTCGATTAACAAGTCCATTAACTTATGTTCCAACTCGAAGACAACGTCGAATATTTGTTAATTTCTTTTTTTTTAATTGTCATTGTATTTATTGTGATGATGATTTACGCAATCGTTATGAAGAATCAGCTACAAATCGTTTATGTAATCAATGTGGAAATTCATTAGTATTACAAAAATATTCTCATGATCCAAATATTTTAATTGTTAATTGTCTTGGACAACATAAATCTTGTCAAACAGAACAAACAATTGATTATATTAATTTATCAACTATTGATTATACTGAACAATCAATTGAAATTTATGAACATAAATTAGCAAATATTGAACAATTATTACATCAAAATTCTATATTATTATTACAAGAACGAGAAAAAGTTTTTTTTGTTTATCAAAATTTTTTAAATCATGATCATTTAAATGAAAATCAACGTATTAATTATATGAATCGTGCTATTGAATTAGGTCAACTTTTAATTGAACAATATGATGTCCATTTAAAACAGTCATCAATTTATCCAAAAATTTTTCTTACTGATTTAGCTCATCTTTGTGAAATAGCTGGAAAAAAATCAGAAGCTAAACAACTCTATCAAAAAGCTCTTCATTTATGGCAATCCGATTATGGTGATTATATTGATTATAAAGAACTTTATACGAAACTATGAATATTAATATTATTATTAACGAAAAAAAAAAATCTTTCATTTTTTATGAAATTATTTTAATTAAATATAATCAATAAATATTCTATCATTTTGTTTTTCTTTTTTATATTTCATTCTATGAGTTTTAGAAGATCTATCAAGTACTTCTATTTATAGAATATTATCATAACAGAATTGGAAATTTATTTTCATTACTTCATTCTTAAAAAAACTAATTCAAACGATAGATAATTATTTATATTAAATCTTTGCTCGAACTTTGTTTTAGATTGAATAAAATAAGAAAAATTTCATTCTTTTCTTCATTGTTTTTTCCTCGATTGAACAGATTTTCATATGAAATCAGTGGTGGATTTAAGGAGGAGAGGTGCTGGAGGACCGTTCGCATTCCAGAAAAAAAAATTTCAGTTCGTTCTAACAGAAAAGCTTAAAAATGAGCTTCAAAACACGTTTTTTGAACATAACAGTCTCTCATCTCTATTGAAGCACCGCATATCTTATAAATCCTAGATCTGCCACCATGCTGTTTACTTTATTTATAGCAAGTATATTACTTCAACACAATTTTTATCCATATTTCTCTTATCAATATGAGCTATCAACATTCCTCTA
Source organism: Rotaria sordida (assembly GCA_905250125.1). Taxonomy (NCBI): domain Eukaryota; kingdom Metazoa; phylum Rotifera; class Eurotatoria; order Philodinida; family Philodinidae; genus Rotaria; species Rotaria sordida. Next base: position 106,264 of record CAJNOL010000741.1, read on the forward strand.
TCAGCAGTAGAAAATCAGTCCCTTTAGTCAAAGTATAGCGCAGATATTCAATTGTTTCTACGATAAATATGCTTTTGAATCACCCCTATAGTGAGACCCACTAGTGGATCTCATCGCCGCTAAAGGGTTAAATTATCAATTCATTAAAAAGAAAAACAAATTTAAAATAAAAATATATTTAATAAAAGATTTAGAAATTTAACTAATGATGTTTTAACAAACTAATATCATCACGGTGAAATGTTCATACTTATATTGAAATTTCATACATATTTTTGAGTAAATATCAATATTAACAATATATGTCAAATAATTAATAAAAAACAAATTTTTCATATTTTATTTATAATTATTA
>CAJNOL010000742.1:13674-25872 GCA_905250125.1 Rotaria sordida
AATATTTCCATTGAGGGAGTATGCATCAGAATATTTCCATTGAGGGAATATTCATCAAAATAGACCTAATTTTTTTTTAATTATCACACTGCAATATTAAGTTATGTTATCGAAACAAAATGGAATCATCTCTTATGCTACATCTTTCACAGAGACATAAGAAATAGCGGGTTACATATACAGTTGATTCATAATATTTATGTTTGAGGAACATTTGATCAGTGTACGAAGCTTATGTAGTGTTCGTAGTCCTATGAAATTTCCTATTTAGTAATAAATGTCATCAGAGAAAAAAGTTATAGGAATAGAGAGTGAAAAAAACGCTTTTAATGTAATCCCTTCCCCAGTAAAATATGAAACACAATGGAGCCACTTTAACTATTATAGGAAACCTAATCATCTATATGGCAAATCATGATGCGATCAAAATACAACATATCGGAGAGCTAGCCAGATCGTAAGAGATCACAACAGACATACGGGCATCTAAATTTCAGTTCGTCAGTCGTTTAAAAGAACATCGGTATCTTTCCGACGGTCTTTAGAGCAAGTTGGTGGAGATCTGTTCAACCTTCTCGCCATATACTTCAATACTCATTAACAATCATATTTCACAAGAGCACAATCATAGGGAAACTGACGTCCCACGTTATCGATGCAGTGATTCAGAGGTAGATATGACTGACTCACAGATTCATTTGACTTCAAAATGATGAGAAAAATGAAAAATGATTCATGCAGGTCTACTGGCTAGCCCGCTCCAGTCCAAGCTCACTGCTTTAGACGGGTACTGGAAGCAGTAAGGCAAAGGAAAATGTTACCAGCTAAAACTTTAGTCCAGATAATCAAGGCCGAGATGGGTATGCAATGGTTTCTTACCCTGTTGTGAGTGAGAGCATTTGCAAGATGTTCTGCTCCTTCGTCTCCGATTTCATTCCGCCAAAGGTTGAGTGTGGTGAGTGTCTGTATGAAAAGTCTAGATATAGTCAAGGGTGCGATGAGTATAATATGGTATTTTACCCTGTTGTTGGTGAGAGAATTGGCAAGATATTGTGCTCCTTCGACTCCAATTCCATTCCACTGAAGATTGAGTGTGGTTAGTGACTGTGTCAAAAGTCGAGATAGCGAGAAGCAAGATGAGTAGAAAACCGTGTTTTACCCTGTTGTTGCTGAGAACATTGGCAAGGTATTGAGCTCCTTCGTTTCTGATTTCATTCTCGCCTAGGTTGAGTATGGTGAGAGTCTGTATGAAAACTCGAGATGTTGAAGAGCAAGATGAATAGAAAATGATATCCTACCATGTTGTTAGTGAGAGCATTGGCAAGATGCCTTACCCCCTCATGTCCGATTTGATTATGTAAAAGGTCGAGTGTAGTCAGTGTCTGTGTGAAAAGTCAACATAGCGAAGAACGAGATTAGTAGATGGTGATGTTTTACTGTGTTGTATATAAGAACATTGGCAAAATTTTGTATTCCTTCTTTTCCAATTTCATTCTCTCGAAGGTTGAGTGTAGCAAGTGCCTATGTGATCAGTTTGAATAGCAAAGATCAATATCAATAGACAATGGTCTATTACCCTGTTGTTAGTTAGAGCGCTGGCAAGATGTTTTATCCCTTCATTTCCAATTCCATTATGCGAAAGGTCGAGCATGGTGAGCGTCTGCGTGAAAAGTCTAGATATTCAAAAGCAAAATGAATAGACAATGATGTTTTACTGTGTTTTTTGTGAGAACATCTCCAAGATATTTTGCTCCTCGATATCCAATTAGATTCCACGCAAGGTCTAGTGTGGTGAGTGTCTGTGTGAAAAGTCTAGATAGAGAAAAATGAGAGGAGTAGATCGTGGTATCGCCTCACCGTGTTGTTTGTGAGAGCATTGGCAAGTTGTTGGATTGATGTGTATCCAATTTGATTCTGGAAAAGACTGAGATTGGTGAGTGTCTGTGTGAAAAGTCAAGATAGCGAAGAGCGAGATGAGTAAACAGCTGTGTTTTACCATGTTGTTAGTGAGACAATTGGCAAGATGTTGTACTCCTTCGACTCCGATTTCATTCCCTGAAAGATTTAGTGTGGTGAGTATCTATGTGAAAATTCAAAATAGCGACGGATGAGATAAATAGACAATGGGATGTTACTATGTTGCAGGTCACAGCACGGGCTAGATGTTTTGTCCCTTCATCTCTGATATTATTGTATGCAAGGTTGAGGGTGGTTAGTGTCTATGTGAAAAATCGACGTGGCGAAGACCAAGATGAGTAGACAGCAGTCTATTACCCTGTTGTTGTTTAGAGCATTGGCAAGATGTTGTGCTCCTTCAACTAGAATTTCATTCCACTGAAGGTCGAGTGTGGTGAGAGTCTATGTGAAAGCTCGTGTTAATAAAGAGCAAGATGAATAGGAAATGGTGTTTTACCCTATTAATGATGAGAGCATTCGCAAGACGTTGTGCTCCTTTGGGTCCGATTTGGTTCCATCCAAGGTCTAGTGTGGTGAGTATCTGTGTGAAAAATAGAGATGGTGAACAGCGAAATTAGTAGAGATTGGCATTTTACCGTGTTGTTGATGAGGGCATTCGCAAGATTTTGTACTCCTTTGGCTCCAATATCATTCCATCCAAGTTCGAGTGTTGTAAGTATCTATGTGAAAAGTCGAGATAGTGAAGAGGAAATGAGTAGAAATTGGCATTTTACTGTATTGTTGATGAGAGCATTCGAAAAGCGTTGTGCTCCATCGTCTTCCATTCGAGCCCACTGAAGGTTGAGTGTGTAAAGTGTCTGTGTGAAAAGTAGATATGATAAAGAGTTAAATGGGTAAGGAACTTTGGTATCGATATCTGATTCGAGAGAAGAAATGTGGGGGAGTGGGGCTATTTTCAACCGTGTGATTTCAAGAAGGGTTAAGCGTTGTAAAAGCTCCTTCTGTCTTGAAAAGGGTATTATGATAGTGAAAAAGACATAAATCCCTCCTCGCAATAGAAGACTTCGGGTCTCCTATTGTGTTCCATTCATTTTCAGAATTTTTATTTAAAACGGTTTGTTCAGTAAAGCAAAACAATTTTCAAGATTTGAGAAGACATTTGTAGGACTTTAAATGTCCCGAAATAATGGTGACTTGAGTCTTTTAAGATTTTCGGCTTAAAACTCTGAAAATTAGACATATTTTGATGTACATATACTAATGAATGTTTGGATTTTTTGAGGAATCAATTAATTAAAGGGGAATGTTTTATTAACTTCGGTGCATCGTTCTTTTGAAAGAAGTCTTTTAGCGTATGAAGTGGTCTAATATTGCTGGAGGGAGAGTACATGTGATGACAATCACAAAATAATCTTGAGTGCAGTGAGTGTGAAAATCTTTGAGATAGAGTATGGTCGGTGACATAATCAAATAACCTCTATGGAAATGGATCCGACTGAGACCTGACTGCTAAAGTCACTCTGTGAAGATGGGTATGAAGAGATATTTGAGTGAACTTGAAATCAATTTTGTCATTCTGTCTGTTAAAAAATACTGGTCGTAAGTATTTTTGCAATAACTCGATAACGGCAACAGCTAGCGATCTGCGGCTTTTATCAACTGAAAGAGTAGAAGTTGAGACATCTTTTTCTCTGTTAATGTATAAGATGATATCCTTTTAAAAGTAATCATCTTCGAAAAATAGGCAAAAGAATGCATGAAAATGATTTTTCATCTAGATGGAATTTTGATTTTGCCCTTTGGTTTAGATAGAACGGTCTGAAATCTATAGTTAAAGATACAACGCAAATGGTTCTCCTATTGCATTCTAATGTTGAGCAAATGGGATCATGTATCTACATGCGCAAATACTAGGAAATTTTGTTAATTTTTTTTACGAAATTTTCGTACTTTTCTTATAGTAGCATGGAATTTCGCAAAAAATGTAATGAAAAGTAAAAAAGCGCATTGCATCTTGAACTATAGATCTCAGGCCCCTCTACCTAAATCAAACAGCAAAATCAAAAATTCATCTGGATGAAAAATCATTTTCATGCATTCTTTTGCCTATTTTTCGAAGATGATTACTTTTAAAAGGATTTCATCTTATACATTACCAGAGAAAAAGATGTTTCAACTTCTACTCTTTCAGTTAGTGAAAACCGCAGGTCGCTAGCTATTACCGTTATCGAGTTATTGTAAAAATACTCACGGCCAGTTTTGTTTTTAATAGACAGTAGTTTTCAGGCTGTTAAGCTGAAAAACCATAACTCAGCGTTTTCAACATTTTATCTAAGCTTTTAAAATCCTAAAAATTCCTTCTCAAAGCCTCAAAATTGCTTTGGCTTTCTGAAGAACCTTTTTATTGTAAAATTGTAAAAAAGAAAGAGGCACAATAAAAGACCCTCCGAAAAACTTTTGCAGTTGGATACAATAGAAAACCTTGAGTCTTCTCGTGCGAAGAGGCGAGAATTAATATAACAGGTAAACGAACAAGATTGGATATGAAAAAAATTGATCAATTTATGTTTTTGAGAAAAAATCTTAAAGTTCTTGAAACTTTATTTGACTAAAGTCTGAATAGAAACGAGCAAAATCAAAACAAATGAAAAAATGATCAATCATCAAGTAAGTCGTTTGACAAAAATCAAAAAAGTGAAAAATATATGTAAATTACATTATTCTTGTTCAAGAAGACTATAATATTTTTTTTAATGGCATATTTTTTCTAATGTATTTCTATGCGAACTATTGAAAATATATGAATGCTGCATATATTTTTCCTGATATCGTGATTGTATTGATTCCATTTGTTTGTTTTAAGTTAATACAATTAGAAAAGGATATTTAATTCTCGAATGAAGTTTGGAAATAATTGTCATATAGTTACATTGAAAATTTATAATAACTGACCGTGACCAAAACTTGATCACGGTCACGTCAGAGTCACGATTTTTTTCAAAAAATGATCACGATCGTAAGTTACGACCGTGACTCACGGCGATCACGCCGATGTCTATTCATGATCTTCAATTCGCTTCATCTGACGAAGTCTTTTCTAAAATTATTGCCGAAAAACAAAACTGAAATACGAAAACATTTGATGCATTCTAAAAATAGATTAACTTGGTTTATTATTTAGTAGTATATTGCAGAAAAAATTAGAAACTCAATAAAATCCTTAAAAATGACTTGAATAATGTAACTGATTTGTTTCTTTTGAATAATATTCATTAATTTCAAAATGTTGTCCTCAAACTTTTACTATTCTAAAATCAATAGAGAAAAATAACCAAAATATTCATTTGCTGAACTGAATCATGTCTTGAAGATAGTAAAAACCTGCCACTAATATAAAGATAAAATTTACCTGATATCGATGATATGTGTCAGTGATTTCATTCAGCCGTCTACAAACATTGCGAACTGAACATAAAATTGTTGATACATCAAGATTATCCAGAATGCGATAAACGAGCTCAATTGGTAACGCCAAAAGCGATGAAGAAGCTTTGTCAGACATCAATATTGCTTGCTTTCGAACAGTATATTTAGTTACAATGAATGATTGTTGAAATTTATTTTTCTTTTTGTCAATATTTTTATTCATAACATTTCAGCAGCTTTCACTTGATTGTGCAATTGTTTGCTTACACGCAGAACTGAAACAAGTGCAATGAGACGAACGTAATAACAAAGTAAATCTATTTAAATAACTATGTATGTACGATTCTTTTTCATCCACATCTCATAGTAGACTTTCAACTATGTATTGTTGATTATTCGTACGAATTTTCATTCTTCTTGGATTTATTCGAGACTTTCTTCAACTTTTCTTTCTCTCCCTTTCCTTTTGACTTGGACGATAAAAGCAAAGAGAAAAAAGCAAGTAAACATTTTGAAGAATAAGAGAATCAAAGATACTAGTAAAGATGGCAGCGTTGCGATTTTATTGTTATTATATAACATAAATACTATAAAAGTGAATACAATGCGAGAGTAAAATAGCGCTTTTAATAGGTAGAATTCGATCAACATGAAATCAGTCTTCAATAATAAAGAGAAAAGACTATACAATAACATCATTCCTATTTTTTTATGTTTGACAATAGACAAAACTTCCAGTAATAGATATTGATTCACTATTCATCATAATGTATAGTTTATTTTTAATCATTTTCGCGAAACAAAAATAATGTTGAGTGAGAAACTGTAAATGAAATTTCAACATTAGAAGACAAATAATGCTGAAATAATTTGATACATAAATATGAATTTCTTATCTAACAAAATAATTTTTTATTTGAAGAAAAGTAATTAGTATTCAATTTAATTTATTACATAAATGGCAATTTTACTTATAGAAAATATGATTAAAGAAAAGATAAGTATTTTTATTTTTGAAAAATTCTTTGAAACACTCTATATAACTTATTACTTGGATTTTAGAGTTGAACTATTGTCAACATGCACTTTGATTAAGTCGGCTGACTGCACGAAGCGCAGTAGCCGACTTATTGCTTTTCACTCGGTTAGTTGTCATGGCAAATTCTTCGTCTCAACACATGAGTCACGATTCAAGTCAGCCACTCATTCTCAGCTCCTGAGTATCATTTTCAGTCGAAAAAAAAGGTTGGCGAGATCCTGAGAACGTGACGAGTGTACATCTAAAATCCGTTTTTCGAAATTCGGCGGCGTTCGGGAGATATAGAAAATGTCAAAAATGATAATTAATAGCTGATAGTTTCCTTATATGGTTATACATGACTCACTCTTAAAAAGACCATTGATATCTCAGTTCTTGTATGTATATATACTTTAATTATCGCCTTACATAGCTTAAATTCGTCCATGCAAGAGTCTCAAACGTTTAGAAAAATCTCCTCATGGTTTATAGAGATGAGATACAAAGAATGATAATGAACAGCTGAGAGCTTCCTTATATGGAAATCTATGATTCAGATTGATTATGTCTCACTAGTCAGCTGAACTAAGATAGCTGAAGGCAATTGAAATTCATTATGATATCCTCTACATGAGTCAAGGATTTTGAAATAGTAGATGTCGTATAGGATCAGGTTTCAATATTTTTCGGGCTCTGCAGCCAGCCGACTTTTCTAGCCGGCCTTGGACCGTGTAGAGATCTAGTCTGATTTAATTTGTCTCTGAATAATATCTTTTATGTATAATTTTTTCTTTCGATTAACAATGATCTCAAATACACATGCGTTTACCAGAGGTTAAAACTAGAAGGTGCTCTAGATTAGTGACAAATTTTTTTTCAATGTGAGGCGGAGCAGATCGAGGCTAAGGTGAATTCTCAAAGTTTCATTATGTAAATATCCATATAGAGAAGGTATATATAATGGATAATTGTTTTAAATGCTTACCAGAGATGTCTTTGGTTTACATGTTTTATGAAAGAAAGTAAAAAAGTTCTTGCCATTAGAAAAGCCTATTCATGAAAAACGCATTCCATTGATCTGTCTAGAGCAAATGTTCGATATGAAATTTCAGCCTTTCAAACAACTCTTAAGATAGTTTTTCATATTCACGAAGAGCCAAGGAATAGAGATCCTGGTTTATCACACTAATCAGATTGTTGTGTTTGAATATATGTCTCGTCTATCTTAAACACGATTGAGCAACCAAAAGTATGAAACATCATCACAAGGCCAATATGATAATTGAACTAGAACGTCCAATTTTCTCAAAGATTCCACATACCTATGATGAAACTTCATGCGACTTGTTTGATAGATTTTTCTTTTAATATTTTAATTATTAAGTACAAGTATAGATAGCACTGATAAATGCTTAAGCAAGCGGCATGTGATAAATAATGGCCCAATTCTATTACAAAAGATAGCAGACATTGCATAACAAATAGTATTTCATATTTAGTAAAATATGACAACATCTGAACAAGATCAAATAACAGAAGAGTCTTAAAATCGATTTCGCTTCTTTTTATAGATGGAGGACTTAGTGCATTATGATGTTTTAGATTCACGATTAGTTCAAAAGTCATGAAATCATATATGATACTAAACAACTCAGCGAGTTGTATCGCATTATTTATGATAATACATGTTTTGACACAGTAAACAATATTTCTTTGATCGAAGTCTCAGATCCAAAAATAAAAAAATATACACTTTAACAAAACATAAGAATGAAGTTATGATTACCGATTTTCGATTTGAAATTAATTAGATAATGGTTACAACGATAATTTCGTATATGAACATGATTACAACAACTAGAATGATATCTCCCATTTATTACTCTTGAATCACCTATTTCATCCTTTAGTGCTTTATCGATGTTGAAAAAACAAAGAATTTCGTTTCACTTTTCAATAGGTGATGCTTATTAATTCTCGATTCACTTGATCTTCAACTGGCATAATAGAGATATACATATTGATGTATTTATATATCGCGTGCAATAAGTAAAGTATTAGATGACTTGACAGATAACAACGATTCATTTAAAAAAAAAACAATTTTTCATAAAAATCAAACTTAATTTTTATATTTATAAAGAAAAATCAATTTTGAATATGCTACGTTTGACTAATAATGTTCAGTCTATATGTGCCATGTGATTAGTTTATCAACAGAAATTTTGTCAAATTGTTGCAATGTTGTTACTATATTCGTTTTTGGTCTTTAATACTGTTCTCAAAACTTTACTTTTAATCTCAAATGATCATTGCGTACAGTGATTAAAACGGTTTTTTATTTTTATCAGAGATTTATATACAGGATGACCGATAAGTCACCGTACAGTCTTTTATTTCGGATAACTTTTGCTGCAAAAACCAGCATCAGCGATATGCCACAACAAAAAACAATAGTTTTTCACTGCTTGCGTTTCTACTTGCACATCTGGTAAGTGTAAAAAGTATGTTCGAAAATTAAATAGTGTGTTTTATACATTAGTCTTCAGATTACAAAGTCTCTATGCAAAGTTTTTTCTGAACATGCTTAAATTTTACAGAAAATTGAGTTTATTCATTGTTAGAGAAGTGAGTGAGTATGAAAATAGAAACGAACTACTCTCTTGTAACTAAATGAAAAGCTCAAAAGTCAATTTTAAATGGTACAAATGCTTCTTGCGTCTCGTGAGATAATAGAAAAACAAAAGATCCCTTTCGGGGACAAGAGCACACGTCTGGAAAACCGATTTGAAGAAAGTAATTCTCTGGAATTCGATCTCGATCAAAATTTCATTATAAATATAGTTTATGATGAAAAACTTATTCTGAAATTCTTTAACTTTCCCATCATAAGGTTAGAGAGTTGTTCACTAGTTGCATTTTGGAATAGAGCTTATAAATAATCGAAGTCACATGGAACACGATTACGTCCCGTTTTTGCTGATTTGGCTCATATATAAACTCAATGTCTTTTATGAAAAACAATATGGATTTACTGATGTTGTATTTATTATGATATATTTAATTGTCTCTAAAGATCACATAAGACGAGTCAATGCAAACAAAGTATTGAGCTATACAATTGAAATATTTATTTTCATTAAATTGTTTAATTGCAATAAAAACAATACAAATCACATCAATTTGATTTTGACAAATATGGATCTAAATCTTTTCATAGAATTTTTTGTTAGATTTTTTTGTCGAAAAACGTTTTATTTGTAACATCTCGATACATATCAAACAAGTAAAAATTTTCAATTGTTGAAAGTTATCAAAACAAATCAATAAACATTCTATAAACTTGGCAAGTAATCAAAAGATTTTGATAATATTTAACTTATGTCATTATTGTAACGTTCTAAAAATATAGATAATCGATCTCGATTGTTGAGTAACACGTCGTTTTTTTACTGAATTAAAAAATTTCTTTTTGTTTATAGAAATAAATCGATAACACTTCTATATTTTCTTTCTCTTATTAATACAAAAAGTTGGCATATTGATTTTTCTTTGTTTCTTTTTTTTTATTAACAGTTTTCAAGTGAGACTTCATTATTAATAAATATCATTCTTTTCAAACTTTTTTGTTTTTTTCTATAGAAAGCATATTGACCTTAAGAGAAATATTTCTAATAACAAATAAAGTATCTTCATCATAAAAATAACAATAACAGAAAAATAATCATTTATTGTTTTTTTTTGTTTGAGTACATGTGTGCAAATCAAGGACAAATATACTTTTTCTTTTTTATGCTTACCAATCGATTACACGACTGATTCTTTGTCCTTGTTTACGAATATACATGTATTTCTCGCTTTTTCGCAGTTGGTTATTATTTTGAAAGAAATGTTTAAAAAAAAAAGCGATGACAGATGTTATCATTTTTTTCATGATTATTTATAATGAAAAGATGTATAAAAGTAAATAGAAAAGAAAATATTTCAATCATTTCATTTTCTAAATAACATGATTTCAAATCGTATAAATAAACTTGTTTCTATATAATAGTTTTAAGCAATGTTGAAGAACATATGTGTAACATCAGCATTTCGTAAAAGAAAAATCAATGATATATACATAATATAGGATCTCATGTGATGTAGAATAAGATAAAACAACATAAGATGTACAATGAAAGAGATTTGTGACACTTGACTTTCGTAATAGAATGATACAGTTTTGATTTTGATGAGTTTTTTTTTATGAAGATTAATCATATTAAATAATGAGTGGAAAAGAAACATAATCATATCTGATATATATATATATATAATCTTCGAACATTGTAATCATATTAAAAGAACTATCTAGCAGTTAGTGTTTTATCCAGTTTTTTTTCTTCGGAGGGACGATTCGAAATTTCGGGAGGGCAAGCTATATACTTCGTCGCGCGATGATCGCAAGTCTCGAGGGGACGAACTCGATTTTCGGGGGGGGGGGGGGGGAGGAGTGCCGTCCCCTCGGGCATCCTTCTAGATAAAACACTGCTACCAGTAAGTTTATATTTCTTGTTTTTTCCAGTTAAATGTATATTAAAAAAAAAGAAGAGTGGTAATACGTGTAATCTTTTTTTGAATATCTATTCAATGAGAAAGTTATGAAATGATAGCATATAGAAAATATTTCTACAGGTATTCCAAGAATGAGATACATATATTAATATTAATAATAATTATTTAATTATAATACATATATATTTCTCGTAGATGTTTTTTCTTTCGAAAAAATATTTTCTTATATAATCCAATGTATCATATGCTTGAGACTATTTCAAATCACTGCTTTAAATTGAACCTAATATCGATTGCTGTAATAATTATTGACTTCAATATTTATAATTTCTATATCAAAATATCATTATCTCTTTATATCGTAATTTACATTCTTACTCATATTTAAACACGTAACAAAAGGTGTTCTTATTCGTTGATATTATACTAATTGAATTCGTCTTTATTAAATTAATAATTCGTTTATTTGATGCATCTGCAATCTTGTATTACTGAATATATGTACTTCAAAGAAGTATTATATATTATGTATTTTCTTTTCGCACAAGTATTCAGTTGACATTAATATCTGACTGATAACAATATATTCCATTTCATAAGGAATTTTCAATATTTTCATTTGAGATAGTGTATATCTTATGTTCATATTCTTGAAAATATATAAATCTTTACAAGCGATAAAGATGAATCTATGAAAAACGGTAATTCTTCTTTGAATTCATTCATGTTATTGGATGAACTTTTATATTGAGTGAAAAAAGAATTATCTAAAAGTATGAAGCTTATTGAGTTTATAAATTCATGAAATTACTTGAATTAATATATGAGATAAGATTGCAGTTATGTATATAGTAGATGAAAATATTCTTTTACTATTAACATTTACTGATGATGATAAACATGTTCCGATGTGTAATTCTAAATTATCTAATTTAATGAATTAAATTATTGGTAAAATGAACTAAAATTTCATCTGCATCTAATGAACAATTTTCTATTCAATTTAGAAATAAACACACTAGCATCTCTTGTTTAACCAACAGAAATTGGTGGGCATGCAAATAGTAAATCTAAATGAATCTACTTTATACTAATATACTTCTTTTTTCCTTTAGAAACATCAGATGTCGATTATTTAAGTCAAAGTAGACATTCAAATAAATAGTGATCAATCAAATTTATATGTTTAAGATTTGACAACTTGAAATACTACTGAAGCCGTTCTAGTTTCATTGTCTTCAACAATTCAAAGTTCGTTAGACAACATATTTAACTCATGAGTA
>CAJNOL010000742.1:28115-42916 GCA_905250125.1 Rotaria sordida
TGGATTTCCAGCTGGCTGAGCTTCGACTTCACTTGGTTTTGCTTCTGGTGATCCTTCTTTGTGCTCACCAGGTTCTACAACTTTCTTTACTAGTGCTCTCCTCAACAGTTCAGGTTTCACTGGCTGAACTTCTCCTTCAGTTGGTTTTGCTTCTGATGATGCTCCTTGATTTGCTGGTGCCTCATTCAAGGATACATGTTCCGCTGGTTTGGCTTCTTCTACACTTGATTGCACTTGTGGTGGTGCATTAAAAGTACGAATGAGCGGTCTCGCTTTCATAACTGGCGGTTGTAGTGCATGTGGAGGTTCCGTTGTTAGAATTTCTGGTTCATCTGGTGAAGGTGCTGGGTTGTCTCTCTGCATCATTGACATTCCTTTAACTGCGTTCTTTCTACATCCGCAGCTTAGAAGAAGTAGAGTTACGATAAAGTATTGTATTTTCATGGCGTCGTTTTTCTTGGAAAAAAAAAATGATAGTGCCGATTTGTTACTCGCTTATTTATAGTTTTTTTGATTCCATTCAGCGCCTACAAAATCGCAACTGGTGCCTTTTTCTTTCTCTCTTTGTTTCGTTAGACTGTGAAAGTGCAAAATAAATTAGGATGAGCATATGTGTTTAATGTGACGATTAGTGGGTTATAACCCTTCTCATATATATATATCATGAATCGTTTAATTGTTTGGAAAGAGCGTATAAGAAAAAAAAAAGCATTTAAAAATGTTCTAATGCTGGCTTTTGTTCATGAGACACAGATGACGTTGATACTGGGATAATTATTTTTCTATCATCATTTTCTTGTCCTTCATGATATCTAATTGATGATGCAAGCGGAATAAAAAATGCACTCTCATCAAGATGTTGTCCAATTTGACGAAATGTTGTTTCAATTTGTTGAGTTTTGACAGTTTCTGTAACAGTTTCTTCTTTTTCTTCTTCACGTGAAACAATATTTTTTTGGTCATTTTGAGAATTAGTTGACACTAAATTATTTAAAGTTGATGAAGATGATAAAGATGATACACGAGGTGTAAGATGTTGATGAGACATATTTGTTGATGATAGAATAGCATCATAGGTACCACCACTTTTAGCATTAGTTTGTTGTAAACGAACAAGGTCTTTGATTTCGAATTCGACTTCATCAACACCAGCTGTTTTATATTCATCTTCATCTTCTAAGGGTGGTAGAGCTAAATATAAAAGAGAAAAAAAAACATAAATAAAAAAAAAAGTTTATTATAAATAACGTACGTTGTTTTCTTGGTGTAAATACACGAATTGTTTCATAGATTGATTCTGAATCATGTCCACTCATTTCACTAGTTGTTGAACCATCATCAGATATTACAGATGATTGTCTTCCTAATTTTTTATGTTGAATACGTGGAATTTCAGGAGAAACTGGTCGATGAGTATAAATAGTTGGTTGTTTTTCATATTTAACATCTTGTTGTAATAATGATGGATTATTGGTAACAATTGCTGAAGAAGCTTTTTTCGGATTTTGATCATTAAAATTTTCGTCTACATTTACATTTTCCCAATCTATATAGAATAAATATTTTTATGAATAAACATTAGAAAAAAAAAATTTTTACTTGGATTATCAGTTATTCGTTCAGCTGCCATATTAACTGTTGTTACTGTTAATCCAGGAAGTCTTTGAATATCTTGATCATGTTGTAAACGATTTGATGTTTCAATTAATGGTTCTTTTGGAATAAAATAATTTTGTTCTTCATTAATATAATAATTCTTTGTAATATTACGTTGAATATTTGTTTCAACATTTTCTTTGACATCACCTGACAATGCATCAGAAACAACAGTTATTGGATGACGACTAAATTAATTTATAAAAAAAAAAAATTTCTTTAAACAATAAAGAAAAAGAAAATTTACCCATTAGCAAGTAAACGAACACCATTTGATTTTTTATTTATATCATGATTTCGAATTTCATCTTCAGAAATAATTTCTGAACTAGATTCAAATGCTTCATTATTAGCACCAATAACTGCTGCTGTTACATAAGGATTTGTATCACCATAAAAATCATCTTGAACTATACGACGTTCATGAAGATTTCGAAATATACCTTTATTTCCACCGTATATAGCATAAGGAGGAACTGGTGGTAATGGAGCTGTTGCAAAATGTTGATCTTTTCCAACATATATATTTTTTCGACCTTTAGCACTACCTGAACCAAAAAATTGTTCATGTAATGATTTACGCTAAATAGAAAGATAAGCGAAGAAAAGAAAATTTCTGTTGAGATAAAAAAAAAAAAATTAATCACATCTGCTGCATATTTTCTATGTCGATACCATCGACAACAGTATCGTAAAAGATATAGAAGTAATAATAACCAACAACAAAGTAATGCTAATAGAGCCCAAATAGCTAAAGCAGTATTGAGCCACCATGGATAAGGAGAACTAAATAAAAAATTCTATATTTAATTTATCAGTAAAATATTTTTAAATAAAACAAAAAAACAAAGGAACCAAATAGGAATTACTTACGTTCCTGTACCACTATAAGTTGGCAATGGTAGTAAACCTTGGTCTGGTGTTACAATATTACCCATGATTTTGTATGAAAAAGAATATCTAATCGATGTATATAGTTTGTCATAGCTTTTTTTTTTCTCTTTTATTCATTCTTTTGAATTATTTATACCAACGCAAAATCAAATGAATTTTTGATTAGGTAATAGAAAATTAATCTTTATATAATGCACTTTCTTTTATTTCTTTATTCATTTACAATCTAAAGAAATTTCATATTATTTATCAATTAATATTTATTCACTATGAAGTAGAATATTTCTTTTTTTTTTTTTTTTTTTGTATAGCTATTTATATTACTCATAGGATAAAATCTGCAAATAATATTTTATGAGAAGATAATATTGACTGTTGAATAAAAAAAAAGGAAAAACTTTTAATTATTCCAATTACAAGCGTTCTATATAATTATTTGTTTATTTTTTTTCTTTTTTAATTAAATATCATATGGTCCTTTCGGATATACATTTGACCTTGAAGAATTAATATGTGAAAATGGTTGATGACGTTGTAATGCATTCCAAACATTTTGTACAGCTTGATTTCTATGTCCATTATATAATAATGGTGTATCTTCTTCAACAAGTCGACATGCTGATACAACTTCACCAATAATACGTCGTTCAGTTGGATAACTACTTTGAATAGTTGTACTAGGTAATGATACTGATGTTGGATAACGATGTGATTCAAAACAGCATCGTTCATAGGGAAATAGTGAAATACCACTTCTAGAAAGTGCAACATTAATATGACGAATATCATCAAGTAAAAATGTTGGAACAGATTTTGAAGTATAATCACTTAAATAAGGACTACTACTACGTGGATAGAATTCCTGACGAGGTAATGATGATGATGATGATGTTACAACAGGATCATAACCATAATCATGGACAGAAGTATTCGGTTGTGATACGGGTGGTGGTGCGAATGATGGTGCGGGTGGTGGTGCGAATGATGGTGCGGGTGGTGGTGCGGATGGTGGAATCTCATGTCGTGTAATATGACTTGCAATACCTGTCCGACGTCGTTCACGTTCTAAACATTCACGTAAACATTGTTCAAATTGTGAAAAAGTATTAGTTCCCAAATAAGATATTGGTCCATCATGTGAATGAACTGTTTCAAATGTACTTTCTTGTGTTCTTGGTATTCCTGATGGATGTGTATATGTTGATATAGTAGGTTGATTTATGTCGATAGTTGGTTCAGTAATTCGAACATTTGTACCATTTGAGCTTATTGGTTTCGATGAAGAAGTTTGTGGTGTCATTTCACTACCAATACGTCGTGCATAACTATTTTGTTGATCTGGATTGACACGACGTAAATTTGGTCTTGAAAATGTTTTATCATCAGATCCATCTGATACATTAGTACTACCATGAGTAGGTCTTAATGTTGATTGATAAGGTCCAGTTCTTGGTGTTGTTGTTGTTGTTACCGTTGGTTGAGTAGTAGATGGAAGCGGTGGTGCTGGTGGTGCTGGTGGTGGTACTGATGAATCTATATATATATATATATATTCAAAGAATATGTTTATTATTTATTAATTGAAATATACTTGAAGGACCAGCTGGTCTTGAATAAACATAATCACTTTTAGGTCGATGTGGAAAACGAAATTTTAATGCAGATATATATGGATCTTCATTACGTGGAGGTGGTCGATAAGTTCTTTCTTGTTCATCGATATCGTCTAATGTTGGATCATACTCATTATCTTCTCTTTCATGTTCATCAATAGTTGATGAACGTAGTTGATAAGGACGACCATTTGTTCTTGCTATGGATCCATTACCATATGAATCAACTTGTGATGTAGTTGGCGAACGTATTGATTGTCGTTCAGTATTTAACATGAGTATAGATCCAACTATGTAAAATGAATTTGATTCAAACACGCGATACTGTTAGAGAAAGACCTTGACAATAACAAACGCCTTGCTCTTTTCCTTTTTTTTTTTTTCTTTTTATGTGAAGTTACTACGTATAGTATTTTGTTGTCTTAGAAATCGATAGCGACGTCCCTGTGTGGTTTTTTTGATGATAGTAACTGTCGTATATACAGCGACTAAGAAAAGAACGACCATGGGATAGGTGAGCAATGAAAGAAAAATTTTATTGATACGCATCGAAGCGTTCTATTTCTTTTTCTCTTTCTACTTCAAATGAATATTAATACAAAAAACATCGACCTTCATTTTAATAAAGAAATAGCACGTGTATCAATACGATTAGTCATTTATTAATTAATATATTTTTCTTTTTAATACATAATTAAAAAAAAAAAGGTCATGAATCATGTTCTGATATTCTCAAAAATAAAATAAAATAAAATAGATATTTTAATATTTTTTCATTACATTATGTATCCAATCAATATCAACTGAAACTGATGCAAATGCATTATCATGATTAACATTTTGTGAACATTGATCAAGACCAAAACTTGCAACACCAAATAAATGCCATTTCCATATAGTTTGATTATTATTTGATTTAATACCAGCACGTACCATTAAACCAGTACCTGAATCTCCATTACAAATATTATTTCCACGTTCATTTCTTCCACATATATGTAATTTTTTATCAACCATTAAATGACGACATGAACGTGGTGATATTCGTATTCTTGCTTTTCGTGGTCGATTAACAGCTGTTGAATTAGGTGATGAATGTCCCCAACCAGCTGTATATGCTAATGTACCATCATTTAATTTATCTGTAGATTCAGGTAAACAAGCTATATCAATTGAATTTGATAATGGTATTGGTCTAGCTAATTTAATTAATGCTAAATCATGAATAGGTGCTGGTGATATTCGACTTATACGAAATTTTGGATTAATTAAATATAAAATTGGTTGTTTTATATATTCATTTTGACTTGTACGTAATCGATCATAATGTCCAAGAAAAAGATTAATACCATGAGCTGGATAAAGACGATTTGTTTTACTATCAAACATACAATGAGCAGCAGTTATTATCCATTGTGGATGAATAAGTGTACCACCACAAAGTGTAACCACATGTGAATAAATATTCGAACGACTTTCTATACGAACCTTTGAAAAGAAAATTTTTCATTGAAATCAAAAAAATAATAAATTTGAATACTTACAAGCCATGGATATTCAGCTGGACGTAACGTATTTTTAACACTTGTACTTACTTTTAATTGTAATGTTCGTTTTTTTAATAAATGATCATTTTTAATTAAACCACATTTATTTAAATCATAAGTTTGTGTTGGTTCATTATCTTCTTCTAGATCAGTATTATTTACTATTGAAATACAATTATTTCCTCCACATGGTTCAACAATCATTCGACGTCCTCCAGCAATTGTATAAGAATTAAAACAATTACGACAAGAAGGTGTATACTAAATATTTTTCAATTAAAATATAGAATAAAATCAAAAATCAAAATTTTATTACAATTTTTTCTCTTGATATTGATGATGGATATGGAATATGTATAATATCACGAGAATTATCAAAGAATGGTATTCGAATTGACCATAATGATTGACTAGATATCTATTTAATAAAATATAAAAAGTTATTATTATAATCTCTATAAGATTAATATATATGAAACACGATGTAGCTGCTTCTTGCTAAGCAGAGAAATATTGTTTTATGGAGTATATTTCTTCACCATTCTTTTCGTTAATCCTCTAGAAAATAGTTCATAATCTATAATAAGACTTTATTCATATATGGTCTTTGATAGTATATCAACAACGTCAGTGGAAAGAGAAGAGAGATGCAAATTTCTACCTTGAAGTGGATCAGAAAAGCTTAAGACACTTCTCACTTAGGTTTTTTTTCTGTGAAAACAAAGAATGTAAGAGGACATATTTTGAATAGTCATATAAAGTTAGAGTCAAGGTCTATACAAATCATCTATTCTAGATGTAATTAATTGTAGCATGAAGAAAAAAAACTAATTTGAATTTTTCTCTAGCAGACAATTTTCAAAAATATACCATTAGATGCTAGAGAAATTTTTTATTATAAATTTTGATTTTCAAGTATTCACTTAGAAAAGAGCATTAAAAATTGAATAACATTGTGTATTTTTGTTTTGTAATAAATTTTTGTAACAGGATTTCTTTAAACAAAATAGCAGAAAATCATCGTTGAAATTTATGATCAAAAATAAAATGGTTGTATCAGATGATGAACACATTATACAGAAGAATACAAGATCTCATTTGATTGTCTGTTTATCGATCGTGATATAATCGACGAAATATTAAGTATCTTAAACTTTTGTTTACTATAAAAAAAATTCAAGTAGCACTGAAAAAATATGTCACTAATCTTCTTTCTTTTTACATAAAACATCAAAGTAAGAAATATCTCAAACTTTTACAGTCTACTTTATATATTTAGATTATGTTTCATAAAATCAAATAAATTAATCTAAATATCAACTTACACATTTATTAAATATAATAAATAATATAAAATATTGCATTGTGTCTATTTGTGCGTGTGCGTGTATATGTGTGTAAAGTATTCTCTATAAAATAAAAAGATCTATTCTTTTTTTTTTTCTTACATTTTATATTATACGTCTTCTTCATTGATAGAAAAAGAAAAATGAGTGCATGCCGTAATTCAATGCTCTCGTTGTTTTTCAATTAATAAAATTGTCTTATCATTTTCTTCTGTCTATTCTTTCCAGACATGTGAAACATCAAAACAAAAACGTTAGAATTTCAAATGAATAGAGATATATTGAAAGTTCTATTAAAGAAAAAGAAAATCTATTTAATTCAAACCAAAAAATTCTTCATAATTGAATAAAATATTTTTTTTTGATCCTACTTATTAATATTGAAAATATTAAATTTATTTCTCAAGAGGAAAAAAAAAAGAATTCCAAACGATTGAACAAAATGAAAACTTAGGAAATAACTTTTTATTATTTCCGTCTCAAATGACATATAACTAATATCTATTCTGAAAATAATAGTTGATTAATTTCATTCCAATAGATACTTTTCGAATTGTCAAACTGTGAAAAATATTTTTAATAAACATTATAATACATTAGAATAGAAACGTATCATAAGACCAATTTATTACGCTTTATTTTTATAATGAATGACATTTTTTTGATATTTAAAACGATATAAAAAGCTTATCAGTACAATTCCTTTGGTGCGAATATGTTGAACTCGCATGAGTTCTTCAGTCTCATGATACTAATATATAATGGTATCAAGTGAAAAATCTCTAGTAGTAGATTACAGATTTTTTTTTTGTAGTAGACTACTATGAGCTCTTGGTTCCTAGAAACACAAACCCATAGTGTGCTCGTGTTACAGAATCGAAAATTGAGACTACTATTGACAGTTTTAGACTGATATCAATAAGGAAAAAACTCTACTGATCGCAACACTATCATGTGCGATTCTTTTGTGTTGGATAAAAATTATTTTTAAAATAGATTATACGATGAAACAATATCATCAATTCTATCCGACATGGAATTCTTTGCTGGAAGTCACCAATGATGATAATGAATCAATGCATAAAGCCATTGGAGTCTCTTTCAGTATTTATAAAGACAATGTTTTGCAACAAGGATATTTTGTTTTTCTACAAAAAAAAAAGATATAGAACATATCAGAAGAAATTTTCCCCACTATTGATATGATATCATGAAAAGAAAAGAACCAAATAGTTGAGCCTGATTTGAATGAGAAGTTATTTGCGTTTCGCCGAGGAACGATAATACAAGGCATAATAATTGCATTCATCATCATCCGATAACTTTGTCTGTGAATATATGAAGAGGAAATTTCTCATACGAGATGTACCTCAGGCTTCACCAATTGCGTGCAACTATACGATCCGAGTATAGACTAAATGTTGACAAGATCACTTTCAATCAAAGATTTTCGAGACTATTCTCTAGAGAAAAAAAAAGCTGGCATAAGTAACCATTTATGATTTTAGCGGAGATACCGAACTTTTTAAGTTTTTCTTCGTTTAATAATCAACCATTAAGAATTCTAGAAAATTTAAAGTCAGATTTCTTCTACAAACACAAGGAGTCAATTGAAAAAACTTTCGCAATCATCGACCTCATGAACACTTTTCAATGGAAATTATGTTTTTTTTTGAGTGATTCGGCACAATCTAATTCCAAGAAATAGCAAAATAATTTTTAAAAATATTATTAAATCAAGATCTTCCACAAGATTTTAAAATCTTGAGTACAGAATGCACATTCTTTTATAATAATCGAATCAGATGAATTTATATCCAAAGATCTTGCTTACAAGATGTTCAAGACTTTGAATGTGTTGCATCCGTACTCAACAAGATGTAGAAGAATTGAGTTGTTCTATTTTTAATTCGATTCATATCTTCTTTGCAATAAGAATCAAGAAGTTTAGGTACAGATTTGGATATATCCTTCATTAACATTCAAATTGAAATGTGTCAAGTTTATATTGAAAGATTTATTTTAATACTTTTTATTTCTATATATCAGCATAACAAGCGAAAAAAAAAAAACTTTTGAATTAAAGCATAGGTTTCCTGTTACGAAAAAAGAAATAATAAATGTTTAAAAACTAACATGATTAAAAAAAAAACAAGAACTAATTGTCAATTGAAGATTTTAATGTTTTCATTTCTTCTTCATTTATTATTGTTAATTGATTTTTCTTTTCTTTTTTAGATTTAATATATAAAATCCAAACTTGAATTAAATGTCCACTCATAATTGCACAAAGAAATAAAATAATTACCCAACCCTAAAATATAAAATATTCATATTGATTTTTTAATTTTTTTTTGTTTTTTATAAAAATAAATCATTTAAAAATCTTTACACGCCAAATATCTGTTGGATTAGTTGTTAAATACACTAAACCATATGTAGCAAAACTAATGATACCTGCTGTTGACCACATAATTCCAAGAAGTGATCCAATAAATTGAGGTGGAAAACTTTTTAAAAAATAAAATTATCAATAAACAAAAACAAAGAATTTAAAATTTATATTTACACAGTAGCAATTAATGCTTGACTTCCAGCCACAAGTATTGTACGTGAAAAAGTTAAAATAATTAAAGCTATTATAGCTGCAAATATTGATTGAAACATACAAGTAATACAAAGAGCTACAGAACCAATCCATGTAAGTGTTTGTAATATTGAAATATTAAACATTTTTTGTGTATAACCTTAATAAACAGAGAAAAATATTCAAATGAATTATCAAAATATAAATTTAACAAACCACGATAAGCTTTATAATCAACAATAAAACCACATAATGGTGCAACAATAATTCCAAAAACAGCAATCATATTGTAAATGCGTGTATAACGAGTAGCTATGAAATAATAAAATGATAGAAAAAAAGTTTAATAATAACGTTTTCTTTTTTTTTTCTAAACTACGTGTATAAAGTCTTTGTACAACATGTTTGACCAGTTTTTGTCCACTTATAAAAGTTACTGAAGAAATCAAAAGTGAATCAGAATAGGCTTTCTTCTGTTATACATAATGACTTTCTAGTGTTGTACAGAATTTAATTTTCTATTAAATCATACATTGCGGTAAGTTATAGAAGTCAAAACGATCAAATTCCATATGCCCTTTTCGAGCAATTACTCTTTATGTAAGGCGGTATTTAAAAAAAAAACACTTTTTTCGAATATTGATATTTAGAATGTAATAGATTTGTAGTAACAGGGGCATAACTAGGAAGAGCGAGTGGGGCGTTACGCTCCCCTCTCTGCTTCTGAAAATTTCGTTTTATAGAAAGAAAGCTCTTTTTTTTTACAGATTATAACTGTTGAATTGATATGAATGAATACATTACGCTCCCCTACTTTTGAGACTTTGAGCTCTTGGAAGATTACGCTTTCCCTGTTCTGGGAACATAGGTACATCCTGTGTAGCAATATGTAAAAAAAAAGAGAAACAAATTGGGTATTTTTTTTAGAGCAAGTCTCTCTATCTCTCTCTAAAAAAGGCTTTCTTAAGGTTTGATTTGAGACGATTTTTACCAAAATACAAAATTGAACTACATGAGAAATTCTGTATAGATGCCATTTTTAGTCGCTGTCAAAGGTTTGCTCCTAATGAATTAATTTAAAATCAAAAAAAAAAAAAAAAATTTTGAAAATACAGTTAGAAAGAATATAAAATTCTGATTCTAATTGATTAATTTTACTTCTCTCCAGTGACTTATAAAACAACAAAAATTGATCAGTCATGTGGTACAAAGACATTTTACACAGATGTTATTATGCTAAGCACCTAGCTCAAATTCAAACAGTGATTTTAATAGCACGTAGAGTTTTCTATCTAATACGTTCTATACTAGATGAATCAGATACAGTCAGAAAATGGTAGAAAGTTAGACGCAAGAATCCGATGATTGGATTTATCCAGTTCCTGCCCGAAATCTGTGGATTCGGGCGTTGAAATTATTCTATTGGCTAATAAAAAAAAACACTATAGAAAAATAAATACATATTCACCTAATTGGTTATTATTTCCAGTTAAATGTAGAAGCCATTTATACCAAATAACTGGAAGAAATGATATTGTAAGAAGTAGACAACTAAGAAAAAGTGTTACAACAATAAATAATGGATTTATTAATTGTTGAATTAAAGTATCATGTGAAGTTATTGTTTTAACTATAATAGAAAATATTATTTATATAAAAATTAAATTTATTCATTCAAAAAAAAACAAAAAAATTTATAAACCTTCTTTTTTTATTGATTTTGATTTTAAAATTGAATTCATACAAGTAAAACGCCAATCAAGAAAAAGCATAGCACTACCAAACATTAATATTGCAAATGATGCCCATATAAACGCCAATGTAGAAAGAGAAATGAAATTTTTTTCAATTAATATCTATATAGAAAATTTAAAAAAAAAAGAATTATAATAAATATAAACAATATTAGTTTTCTTACTTGAAATATTGCATACCATATTGAACCAGTAAGTTGTGCACCTGATATTAATGCTCTAAAAAAAAACAAAATTTAATTTAATATTTTTGATATAAATTCTAATTAATACTTACGTAACAAGACCTCGATTTTGACTAAAATTAGCCGATATAGAAAATGATGTAAGTAAAGTACAAATTCCTGTTAAAGATAAAAATATTGTATGGAATAGAAGAAGCCAATCACGATCTAATTTTAATATATAATAATAAATAAATAAATAAATAAATATTTCTTAAAGTATTTATTACTAGGTGTTACAAATCCAAGTGATAACCAACTGATTAGATGAAAAATACTAATAAAAAAAATCTTTTTTTTTTTTACAATTTAACTTTTAAAAAAATTTTACATGGCAATTAATTTTAAAGATCGAGGTCCAAGATAATCACTAATCATACCAACTATAATAGCTGGTAAATTATAAAATGCAATACCCAATGTAAAAGCAAGCTGAAATCAATCAAAAAAAATCTATGAAATTTCTTTTTTTTTATTATCAATATATAAACTAACTTGATATTTTTCCATTTGACCCGAACAGTCTTTTTTCAGTATCTTTGTATTATTGAATAGAATTTGTTCAGATGAATTTTTACATTCGGATTCATAAATACCATAACGAGGTAATTCACTAAATAATGATGCAAATCCAAAGATACTAAAAAATCAAATGATTAAATAAATCTTTTCTTAAAATAAACAAACCAATAAAATACTAACTTTCCAGCAACGAGATTACATTCAATTAGAATCCAAATCAATCCAAGTGTTTTCAAATAAGATTTATTTTTCATCTAAATTAATTCAAATGTATTTTTAAATACAACTTGAAAAAAAAAATCTCACATACATTATCCATTACAAATCGATTCTATTTAAATATCAAAATCACGTACTGTAGAATGAATGAGATAAGACAAAATATGGAATCCATTCTTTCTCCTTGACGTAATAACATTATTTATTATATAGCAGAACCGAGCAAACACAGAAGAAAAAAAAAAACATCAAACTATAGTCTTCATTTTCTCATGAATTTGAATTATTATTACCATGCATTGTTACCAAGAAACAGACCACAGAACAGTGAAAAAGAGGCACATACATCATCAGAAAAAAAAAATGCAAGCGATATGAAAAAAAAATCAAGAACAAGCAAATAGTTCCGTTGTTTGTTAATGTCGTTCTTTACACAAAGAGAAAAAAAAAAAGAATTTAGATCTATCGTAATTGTTGTCAATAACTAACAAACATAGATTCTGATTGATCTCAATAAATCGATCGTTGTTTTTTTTTTATTTGAGAAGATTATTGGAACAATATTTTTTCTTTCCATATATATTAGTTCAAATACTAAATAATTACTTATTCAGAAAAGACTATATATATATTAATGTAGCAATAGGAAAGAAAATGTCACGAATTGTTTATTTATAGTAACACTTAATAATTTAATATCAAGCTTGACTTATATAGAATAGAAAAAACTCTATAACTTTTAATGAGTTGTTATTGTAACGAAAGTATGATGAATAAATGATTTTTAGAAATAAAAAAAAAAAAATAATATTATCATGTAATTGTTCAGTTCTACTTATGAGACAATTAAAAAGAAAAATATTAACATAGTCATAAATATAACATTTAATCATCGCATAAAAAGAATTTATTGAAGAATGAGAAATATGATTACAATTGACGACATTTATATGCATTAAGTTAAATAATGAACAGATGAGAATAATAATAAATGATAAATTATAAGAAATTTATAACATACAATTTATTCATTTAGATTATAGATCAACTTTTATTATACTCGATAAAATAATGAATACTATTTTTGCAATTAGAGAAATTCTTTGTTTCTCAATAATTTCTTGATTAATAAGATGAAAATTGATTCATTGGTTTTTAATTATTTTAACAAAAAATACTTTCTTTTCTTAGGTAAAAGATTACATGTAATATATCATCTACATTGCCTTCGCTATTGTTGGAAGCATTTATTGTATAGCATGATGCTTCTCGTGAGAATTCGACATCCAAATGTGATTCTATTTTATTCCAGACTTGTAAATCTATATCATTATTAGTAATTTCTTTCTCGGAACTTGACGATTCAAATCCCATCTGAGCAAAATTATTGTTCTAACTATTCATTGAGCTATCTTCTCTACATCAATTGGCATATAATTCATAGCAAAATTTATCTCAAAAGCAACACAAATATACATATCTCAACATTATAAAAGGAGCTTAGATAGCTCGAAGCACACATATCAATGGTGCATGTTTCGAATTGGAGTCACACACGACCCGAAGGAATTACACAGTAGATTGCAATAAAATTAGAATGTGATAGAAAGAATTGTAGGGAATAGTCGAATAACTACCATTTTCTCTCTTCTTTTTCGAAGAGAAAAAAAAACAGTTGTTTTTAGACACACGAGAGAAAAAGCAGCCGGAATTTTACCTCGTCTGTCTCATTCTAACTGCGCAAATATATGAGAGAAAGAAAAAAACAAAGTTGATAAATTTACACAGTTCGTCGAGAAAGAAAACTATCCATGTGCTGCAATAAATAGAAACGAGAAAACAATAACCTAGCACATAAGGAAAAGATCAATAAATGCATTTATCGAAAGACGAATGTACAGTTAGAGCTACTCTCTAATAAAATCGAATATGTTAAACATTTTTTTTTATTTATTTTTCAATTGTCAAAATATTAATGTATTTCAACTCTCGTAATTTCTCCTTAAATGTTTTCTATAGAGTCAAACGCGAGCTAACTTTACAACACAATCTATCGATTCGATTCGATTGATAAAAACATGTTTGACGACTTTCATATATACGTATATTCTTTGTTTAGAATCTTGAAAAATGTCATTAGAATTAAAACATAGTAATCAAATACACAAATATTGATAACTTAATGTGGACTTATATTTATTTCGAATAGGTCTATTACTTTAAAAATAATCAACAATGAATTCTAAAATCATTTCAGAACATCTGGGACGTTTCTTATATTTTGATATTACATGTAGGTGTTCTTCTTCTCTTCACTCACACCCTTCACTATTGAACAAAGGAAACAAAATGGGTTCTTTTATAACTTTATTATTTCACCTAAAAAAAAAACAAGGTGTTAGCACAAGTTCTATGGGATTAAAATGCCGAACACGATGT
>CAJNOL010000742.1:42926-106490 GCA_905250125.1 Rotaria sordida
ATAAACGGTCTTTGATTGTACACGGTTGGAAAAAATATTATTCCAGGGGGGTGACGCTATAATTTCAAAGAGAAGACATGATGAATTTTATATCAAACGAAAGCTCGTCAAAAATGGGGTTTATTGATACTAAATAGTGAGGCTTGTAAAAACTTTCTAATGTCAAACTTAAGAAGTTTTCAGAAATTTTATATTTTTTTGGGTTGGAAAATTAAGGTGCCACTGATTCAAAAATGAAGTCAATTTTTTTTCTTGAATATTTTTACATGGTTTGATAGACCTCGTTGAGCTCTACAAAACTGTGCATGTTAAAAAATTTTTGAGGCATCTTTTTGAGATAAAAAGTTCAAAAAACTACTCGGGAAATCTCAAAAACATTTAAAAACTCTTTTTTTTTTCAAATTGAAGAAACACGCTCAATTTTTCAATAAAAGCAGCTTTTTTCGTTGTTTTTACTACCTCAGACGTCTCGAAATATACTCATTCGATGCAGTGTGAAAAGCTGCGTCTAATGAGTATGTTTCGAAACGTCTGACGGAGTAAAAACAATGAAAAAAGCTACTTTTATAGAAAAAGTAAGTGTTGTTCTTCCACATGAAAAATATGAATTTTTTTCATGCTTTCTAAGATTTTCCAAATAGTTTTTTGAATTTTTTATCGCAAAAAAAGTGTCTTAAAAATTTTTTAATGTATACAGTTTTATAGAGCTCGACGAGCTCTATCGAACCGTGTAAAAATATTCAAGAAAAACATTTTACTCCATTCTTGAATCACTAGTACTTTAATTTTCCATCCCAAAAAAAGTATAAAATTTCTGAAAATTTATTAAGCTCGACATTAAAAGGTTTTCATAACCCTCACTATTTAATACCAATAAACCCCATTTTTAACGAGCTTTCATTTGATATAAAATTTATTATGTCTTCTATTTGAAATTATAGCGTTACCCCCCTGGAATAATATTTTTTCCAACCGTGTATATCAACAACGTCTCTCACAATCTATGACAAAAAGTAGGGACGTTGCTAAGGTGCCTATCAGGGAGATCTACATTTCTATTCTATATACTTCAATACTAATTTTAGATCGTATTTTACAAAATTGATCGTGCGCCGCCTATGGTACCCTACGAAAGTATTGTAAGCATCATATCCGAAAAAGTATGCTACATCAGTTTTGTATGGAAACTATTGGGAATTTATGTATTTTAAGATAAGATATTCATTGGATACCTAATAAGTTACTTAGTTGAAATATGTTCAGTAAAAGAATACTTGAAGTGGATGTCCGGATATTGAGCTAGATTTAAATGAATTTTAGATATATTGACGATCAAACCATACTTTTGTTTTATCTTCTATCTTTTTTAATATATTATTCTTCAAAATATGATCTAATTTAGTTTCTTTTTGAGAGAAAATAACTTGTTTTATTTAAAAAATTATCAATAAAATTTCGCTTTTATATAGGCAATCTGTTCTATCGAACTATTAAAAATGTTAATTAACGTTTTAGCAATTCAAATAAAACGAATTGTTAAATATTACATTTATAACAGTTATTTTTAAAGTAAACTTTAGAGAAGAAAAAAAAAAAGAAGAAAGATATTGACTTATTTCATATTCAACTTTTCAATGATAAATCAATTGATAAAAAAAGATTAAGAGCAATACAAATACATAATTGTCAAAAATAATGAATGAATAAATGAGCGACAACATATATATCTTTTTTGACAAATATATGATTATAAGAAGAAAAAAAATTAACTTTTAATCGATATGTTGTTTTTTTTTCGGACAACCTGTAAAAAACTTCAATAACAAACGAAAAATGATGAGTATTTACGAGAACATGGAAATTAAATTGTGTTTTACATTTTTCCTCAAAACCAGTAATGTTTTGCCTCTATTCCTTCGACATGATCAGAGACATCAAAATGGAATTTTTTTAAATGTAGTAAATACTATTCAGCGAGAATACTGGTTTTTTTTTATTTAAAAAAATATTGCTCTAGTGATTTTTGACAACTTTTTGCAAATTCGACGGAAATAGTGTCTTATAAAAAGAATTTTTAGTTTGATCAACGATTGCATCTGAGAGAAGGTAGAAGGACAAAAGGTGTTATCATTCCAAGCTCAATATCTCATAGAAGACAGCATCCGAAAACTTTGCGTTTATGACAACTGTTGTTCTACTCATCAAAATCTATTCACTCTAAAAGTTTCCAAATTATCTGATGAATCGCTGTTTAGAAATTCAAAAAAAGAAGACGATGATATACTTAATGGTGAAGTGAAAACACTTGATTGAACAAACGCATTTTTAAGATAAAGGTTTTGTTTTCATATATACATACATTTATTGAATAAATCGATAGTACTTGTAAAGATCACAACGAAAGTAAAGAAGCGAATGGTATTTTTATTTTAGAGAAAAATACAATTTACAGAATGTCATTATTGGTGTCCATGAAATAGAAAGTATTATTATAGGTTTAATTAAGAATTCTTTCATTTTTTTTTTGAATTTTCGGGAATATATTGTCGAGATTCTTGTAATTTTATTAATTTATTAATATTATATTTGATTGACTTCTTTTAATAATATAAAATGCAATTACTATTAAGTAAATCTCGGAAATAGGTACGTTCATAGGATTTTTGATAGGAACGGGATTATATTTTTTCCATCAAATTTTGATAAGACTTTTGCTTGTCTACAATAGATATGATATTAATGTCGAGTTTTTTTAAAAATTACCGACGACTATTTTTTGGATAGCTTTGCAACGGTTCAAGTTATTAAAGGTCGGGTTTTCACCGTTGGAAAGGGCAAGAGAGGGGAGGGGGACGTCGATCTGCATAAAATTCATTAGGCTTACGAGTCTTTTGTATGGTTGTTTGTAGTCAAATATTTTATCGGTTGTCTATTTTCATGAGTTTTCATGATAAGTTAACATCTAATTAGACCAAAATGTAGCCCAAATCGTCCTGTATTTGTGCTAAAATTTACAAATCGTTGCACTTTATTCTTGAGTTTATTTTCTTACGGTTTGATATTAAAATGTGAAAATTTTAGCATGAATACAGGACGATTTGGGCTACATTTTGATCTAATTAGATGTTAACTTGTCGTGAAAACTCATAGAAATAGATAACCAATAAAATATTTGACTGCAAACAACCATACAAAAGACTCGTAAACCTAATGATTTTTATACAGATCGACATCCCCCACCTTACTCTTTCTAACGGTGAAAACTCGACCTCTATAACTTGAACCGTTGAAAAGTTATTCAAGAAATAGTCGTTGGTACTTTAAAAAAAATCAGACATTAATTATTTATATTCATATTTGATAACTAACGGATGTGCCAGGATGAATGGCCGCGTTTTGCATTTCAATTTTCATTCACTTAACATGCTGTATCAAAAAAAAAATACACCAAAAGATGCAGTGTGAAAAGCTCTACAATTTATACAGTAAAGCTTATTGTAATTGCTTTTAAAAAAAGTAAAATTCTCGGTGATAAATTTTCGCACGGCTAAAATTTGATTGTTCAGAATTTTGACCATTTGATTTTGTTTTTTTAATACAGTATGTTAAGTGAATGAAAATTGAAATGCAAAACGCGGCCATTCATCTTGGCACACCTGTTATTCTGTATAGCAAAAAGAAGAATATCGGCAAAATTAGGCAGAATAGGACATTAGCACCTTTCATTTGAGACTGATTCTTTATCAGAGTGAATTTTTTGAATAAATTCTTTTGACATAGGCTTATGTGAGAATGTTTGGTCTTTCATATGGTTATTAATTAAAAAGTAATTAGCGAATATCTCGCTCACCATATGAGAAAAAAAATCTAAAAACTTCCGAATAGGATCTAGGGCACAAGCTGCATCTATGATAAAATTTTCAGCAAGATTGGACTCCAAAAATTTTCTTCCGAAAAAGCGGTTTTCTAGAGACTCTGAAAAGTGAAGAAGCGAAAACCTTTCTCTTATCATCATCTAGGGACTCTGAGTAATGATTTGTAACGTTTGAAGCCGATTTTGAACTTTTCAGTTGGTTACAAGAGCATCATCTCGATTGTGTACTCGCACTGCGTCACGTCGCTAACGACAAATAAATCGGTCTTTTTGAAAAATCTAGACATGCTCAGAAAAATTTTGGATATAGACTTTATAACCTTAGAAGTCGTCTACGAAATGCCCTATTTAGTTTTCTACAATTGTGCATGAATTGGGAGTTATTAAAAACTAAAATACACGAAATGTAAATCGACGTCCTTTTTTGTGTCACGTCGCTAACGGTAGTTTTTTTACCAGTAACTCCTGTAAACAAAACTCCATAGCGCTAATTTTTTAAGGGTATCTAGAGTAACTTAATGTCCATGCAATATATAAAAAATCAGATCTAAGAGAGCTAATTATCTCGAGATACACATATTTTAATTTTCCGAAGTCATGTCGCTAACAAATGATTTTATCCATATGTAGGATTTTCGATGTCTACTTGTTGAACGATTTTCTTATGAATATTTACAGTAGCCAAATTACTAAATCTTTTATCATCTGTCCTATTACGTACATAAGTTTTAATTAACTTCATGATAGAAAATGAACAGACAACATCAATATTTGACATCTAAATTTAGATATGAATAACAGAATATTTATAATATTTATATTTATCATAGCTCGATAAATAATCAATAATATCTTTTAATGATTGACCGAGATATTGTTTTCTTCCTTTTCTTGCAAATAAAACACAATACACTCTAAAAACTTCTTGATCCATAATCAAATATGCTAGTCATGAGTGTTAACAGACTGATTGAATTACTTCTATTTTGTTTGACTTTTGACAAGAAAATAATTAGGCAACAGAATCTATGAAGTTCTGTTAACAGTCGATTTAATAATGAAAAAAAAATCTTTTGTAGCTAGTTGCTACGAAACATATAATTCAATATTATCATGCTTGATAGGTATATTAATAATGATGGGAAGATATTAATTAATAGACAATCAAGAAGGGAGAAACTCGAACTTTTTTGTTATTATGAAATTATCTGCGATTGATTGTTGTGAGACATTTCAATCTATATCATCCTTAGATTTCTTATTCAATATGACATATGTACTAATATCTTTTTTGTTTTTTCATTCATTTTCTTAAAGAAAAATATCATATTGATACAATTATATCTGAAACATTAAATAAAACAATCTATTTGTAATTATATGCATCGTACAGATATTTGACATTAATTAAAACAAGCAATGTGTCGGCGCACATATAAACAATGCATATTGACTATTTTACACAAATGTTATTAATTATAATAATGCAACTTTTTCTTGATACACAACTAATTCTTCTATCGATTGATGTTTTTATTATTCTATTACTTGTTTATACTATACAATAAACAGATACAAGACTTCGATAAAATGCGAAGATCATATGATCATTGTAAAACTTAATTTATACAACATGTATGATTAAATGATTATATGACAAAAAGATAGGAAAATTTCTTGCTGATACTTATCAATGTTTGTCCTTTTTTGTTTTTTTTTGTTTTTGCTTGCATCAAAATTTCAAATATTTGAACTAAAGGAAAAGTTTATCTTTTTCACATATAGGGAAAAAGCAATATATTTACCAAATGGTCTATCTAAGCATGTCTATATGGATATAAAGCTTGAGGATATCTGTATTATTGATAAAAAAATCAGCTTGTTTCTGCAAGCCATAGTAGAGATACTGAATCTTTTTTCGGCAAAGTGATTTTTGTGCCAGTCTTTATATTGCTTTTTTTCCTCAATATGTGAAAAAGTAAATTTTTTTTGCTGAGATCAATAGTGATACTTAACAAAGGGTCTCTCTAGGCATATCTTTATGGATATAAACTTTGAACATGTCTCTATCATTGATAAACAAGTTAGTTCGTTTGTCCAAGCCGTAATGGAGATATTTAAATTTCTTACCGGAGTTTTATTATTTATGGGCCACCTTGTATTTCGAAATATCATTAATTCTTGTCGTTCTTTATTGTAATATTTTTGTTTTTTAAATGTATTCGTTAAAAGAGTAAAATATACGCAATAATGATATTCCTATGATGAATTATTATTTTCTATATTTAACAACCAATAATAAAAATACGGTAGAAATCAATGATGTCTAACGTATTTTATGTGTGATAATAGAAGAAAAAAAAAAAAAAAAGATTTATTCTATTTTTTTTTTAGGCTTGATCGGCTTCTTTAGTAAATAATCCCAAGGCTAAATGAAGTAGAAAAGAAAACAGAATGAAAAAAAAAAAAGAATAATAGAACCAGTTTTGTAACGTCATTGAATAGCAAATATGACTAAAATATATTCAGGTATACGTTTTTTATTCATTTTATGAATATAATATTATATGTGACATGTGGTAAGCAAGAATCCATTTGACATACGACAAAAGATAAGAGAGCAAAAAAAAACACGAGACTGTTAGTAAAGTCGACTCTCTTCAAATTTCACAAGTATAATGCTACATGGTATGAATTTATTGAATGATTAATATGCTAGACGATATAATTTTCGCAGTAACAAATGCCGATACTGATTCGAATCAGTCGGAAGTTGAACAACAAACTGAACTTATGTACACCGATAATACAATATGGACAGCTGTATTTAATGCAGATAAGACTGCTATTGACCATTTAATCGATATTGATCCAGATGTTATTAATACAAGAGGAGCGGTTGGTGAATGTCCTATACATATGTTATTTCTATGTGGAACAGACGCACATTTAGAAATTGCTCGAGATCTTATTATAAGATTTCCAATTATTGTAACACAAATTTATAATAAACCAGTAAATATAATTATATTTATTTTTTTGTTTTGTTTTGTTTTATTTGTATGATACATATAGATTATTTCTAGAGATATTATGGTGAAAATATTCTTCATATTGCTATTGTTAAACGTAATCCAACTATGGTTGAATGGTTACTTTATAATAATCATTTAGAATCTTATCGAGAAGAATTATTGACAGCAACTGCTACAGGTGACTTCTTTAAAATGTAAATTACTTTTTTTCTTTCGTATATTTTATATTTACATTTTGTAGAGGTCAACCATCGTATTATGGTGAAACTCCACTAGGATTTGCTTGTTGTACCAATCAATGGGATATTGTTGAAATTTTACTTAAATATGGTGCTGATATGGATGCGGTTAGTAAAGAAGAAAATGTTGAATGCAACAAATTAATAATAAAATATCTGAATTAGAGATGTATAGGACCAAGTGTTATTGGTCCTCGGTCTAGAAAAAAAACTATTTTGAAATTTATTCGTATCAGATTTTAAATAATAAAAAGAAATTCTCTAATATTCGTTTAGCATATCATATGTTCAAATTTTAATCTTGTACATTTCTAGTCTGAATAATACTGATTTTCGTTTAGATCTTAATCGATAGAGATATGGGAAAAACTTTTTCAAATAATTTTTCTTTTCTTTATTAGAACATTATTTTAAAGAAACTCTATACTATTTTCTTTATATTCATATTCAGACGGACAGTAATGATAATACTATTCTACATATGCTTGTTATTTGTAATTTAACTGGAATTTATGCTAAATTCAAAGCACGCTGGGTAGAACAACAGATAATTAACGATAGTAAAATAATTATTAAGTCAAAATTAATGAAACATACGAAATTATGGAATCGTTTAAATAAAGATGGTTTAACACCATTAACTCTAGCAGCTGATTTAGGTCGAGCTCAAATGTTATCATGGTTACTTGATGAACGTAAAACAATACAATGGTCCTATGGTAATGTTTCATGTGTATTACATCCTCTTGATCAACTTGATCGTGATTTTGATGATGATGTAAGTTAATTAATATTCATATTTATATAACTATTGATTTTTATTCAGAATAAACAACGAATTCTTAGTGTTATTGAAGTAATGATTAAAAATAATAATCCTGAATTAGTACATCCTATTATTACATCTTTAATTGATAAAAAATGGAAATATTTTGCTTCTCGAATACTTATTCGACGATTTCTTATTACATTTCTCTATCTTCTTGTTTTTCTTGGTACTACAATTATACAACAAACACGACCAGAAATAATAGTAGCTTAATAAAATATATTGTTTAAACTATAAAATATGATTTTTTGTTTTTGTTTTAGATAGCAGATGAAAATGATCAAAAAGCAATATTAATTAATGATAAATATTCAAGTGTTATTCATAAAATACTTTCCAGAATCGGTCGTTTCATTGTAATATCAGGTGCACTATTGAAAAGTGCACGTGAAATATACGAAATGCGTAGTTTAGGTTTCTGGAATTATATTAATAGTACAGTGAGTAATTAATTCTTAATTGTTCCAAGTTGAATTGATTTATGATAATATTTAGGGATCTATTTTTCTTGAAAATTTTTTGTCATGTTCATTTTGTCTTGGTATTTTTATTACACAAATTTTTCATCTATTTGAAATACATCATTATGAAACCCTCATACTTGCTTTTACTTCTCTTATTGGATGGGGTTATATGTTTTTTTTTATAATGCCATTTCGATTTACTGGTCCATTTGTTATTATGATATATAAAATGTTATTTAATGATGTTCTTCGTTTTTGTATAATATATATTATTTTTCTTGCTGGTTTTTCACAATCATTTTTTATTTTATTTAATGAAAATGGTAAATTTTTTGTTAATGAATGAATATTTTATTCATAAGAAAAATAAATTTATAATATTTTGAATAAATAATCTATATTATAATTTATTATAGGTTTACCAGGTTATATATCAAGTATCAAACAATGTTTTTTAGGTTTATTAGGTGATTTTGATCTTGATTATTATACTGGAGGACAATATCCATTGACAAGTGTTACATTACTTATCATCTATATTATAGTTATTACTATTCTTTTATTAAATTTACTTATTGCTATGATGGGTGATACATATGCAGATGTAAAACAAAATGCTAAAAAATTATGGTTTGTTTTAATTTATTTTTATTGTTGTTGTTGTTTTTTTTTCTTATCTTATTTTACTTTTTATTTTTTATATAACAAAGGCATTTAGAACGAGCACGTATTGCACTTGACGTTGAACGTGGAATTTCCAAGTCTAAACGTCATCTACAAATCAATAAATATTGGATAGATGTAAAGGGTGAACGTTATTTACAAGTTGAACAAGTGAACAATGAGCTTTTTTCATCTATCGACGATAAAACAAAGGATGATGAATAATATTATGAAAATAATTTAAAAAAACAAATTTATTTATCAAGTATTTCCCTTCTAGTAATAAAGAAAATCAATTAACTTACTTAAATATATCCGCATATTTTCCTTGTATAATTTTTCAATAAAAAGAAATGATGTAATTTTCTAATATCTATAAAATAACTATGATGAATTTAAGAGTTGGATAGTAATGTGGCGGTCGCCACTAGAACTCGCTGGATTGACTCCGGACTCGGAAATTTTGGCTTCAACATACTCTAGTCGTCTGAGAAATCTGTCAGAAGTGCTAATCATCGAATACCAAAAAAACTCGAAAGAAAAAGGATCTCGTACCTTCGGGACGATTATTCAATTTCAATTATGCTCTTTGCCGAAAGTCTAATCGTGGAATTTCGATGATTTGCATTTCGGCAATATTCTGAGATGGTAATTGCTGTATTAGAAACATTTTAATATTATGTGTATTGATACTAATTGTACTTAGCAATTATAGTAATGTGCCAAATTAATAACTAACGAGAAAAGGTTTCCAAGTGATAAATCGCTTTTAACTTCGAATTATATTCAAATCAACAGTCTAGTGAGTAAGTGAATACTCTTGAGTGATTCGAGTTGTTGGATCTTTGCTGTTGAGATATCGAATTTTTAGTAATTTTTTCGAATTATAAGTGTTTAATTGAGCAATAAAATAATTTAAATGAGCAATAATTTATTTAAATTTAAGGTAAATTGTATATAAAAAGGACAATATGGATTCATTTTGTTGTGGCATATTTCCATATTGCTTTCTCTTGGATTCTTTATTTCTTCCTTTCGTTGATCATTCAGGTATATTCCATTTGTATCATATCTATTCCTGATACATTCCGTCATCTCAGATATACAGGGTATCCCAAAATTAAGGAAACAAAGTCTTTTTTTCGATCTTTTTTCTTATAGAGCGCCAGCTAGTTCTTATATTTATACCACAGATACTAGATGACATAAGTGAAAGATCTAGCACATGAACAGTATCTGAATGTAGTAATTTGTTCAAAAGCATACAAATATAGTATTACCGAAGGAATGGAAACATACTTGACAGTTATACTTTCCACTGTCGTAGCATATACTACCTTGTCTTTGGTAGTATTTATATATGTACTAGTGGTGACGTCTGCAGTAAATAATACGAATGGTCATCTCTTTTATCAGATGATTCATATTTTGTTCTCTGTTTACTATCTGTTTCTTTTTTTGCAGTTCTAACTGCGTTTTTTCATATTTTTTTAATCATGAGTGAAAGTTCTCGTTTGTCGACATTTGAACTAGGATTGAAATTGTAAAATGGTATGCTATGTACCAGAATGCAGGTGAAGTTGCTTGTCAGTTTCAACAATGTTATGATCGAACTCGTCCAACACGAAAGAATATTTTGAATCTCGTACAAAAATTTGATGAAACCGGAAGTGTTGAAGATGAATCCAGATCTGGCAGACCTAGATCTGTCAGTACCGATGAAAATAAAGAACGTGTTCGTGCAGCTTTTGAAGAAAGTCCAGGAACATCATTAAGAAGAGCTTCATTGGATTTAAATCTGTCTAAAAGTAGTCTTCAACTAATGATGAAGGAGCTGGGATTGAAGCCTTATCGTCCTCAATTACTGCATGCTCTAAACGAAGATGATCTCGAGAGACGTTGCGAATTTGCTGATATCTTTCTGAAATTGGTCGCTAAAGACTTTTCGTTCCCTGATCGAATTGTGTGGATCGATGAAGCTATTTTCAGGTTGAATTGACACGTCAATCGACATAACTACGTTTACTATGCTTCAGAAAACTCTCATATCGTCATCACCAAGGACATTACTGCTCCAGGCATTATTGTATGAACTAGAATTTGGTCTGGAGGCCTTATTGGAACGTTCTTCTTTCGTGATACAGTTACTGGACGCAGCTATCTGGAAATGCTTGATGAATAAATTGTTCCTGCGATTGAATATCAGATGAATTTAGAAGAAATACTTTATATGCACGATGGAGCTCCAGCTCATTATCAACAATCCATTCGACGCTTCTTGGACAAAACCTTCCCTGATCGATGGATTGGTCGACGTGGACCGATAGGCTGGTCAGCATGATCATCGAATTTGACACCAACTGACTTCTTTTTATGGGGTGTGATAAAAGATTATGTGTAAGCAACAAAACCCCAAAATCTTCAAGCACTCAAAGATGCTATTATTACATAGATGGGAAGATTACCAATTGAATTATACCAAAAAGCTTGTCAATCAATACCTGAGAGACTGCAACTTTGCAAAGACCTAGAAGGTGAACACATTGAGCAATTTTTGTGAAAATCTTCTTACTGCACAGACTTAACAAAGACATACTTTGCTATGTGTAATTTTTCTATTCTGTTGCTTTCATAAAAGTTTTTCTAGAACTCACGCATGTTACCTTATTATTGATTATCCTATATTTGTATGCTTTTGATCAAATTACTACATTCAGATATTGTTCATGTGCTAGATCTTTCACTTATATCATCTAGTATCTGTGGTATAAATATGAGAACTAGCTGACGCTCTATAAGAAAAAAGATCGAAAAAAAAACTTTGTTTCCTTACTTTTGGGAAACCCTGTAATTCTAATGCTAATATATACCTACTATCAACATCACAAAGTACCCAGAATTTAAGTCCATATTTACTGGGTTTATTCGGCATATATTGTACAAATGAATATCGATCTCGAAATGGTACTAATTGTTCATCGATAGTAAGATTCTCACTTAGTATGAAATGTTGTGGTAATTGCTTCACAAAATATTCGAATATGGTTCGAATTGGTGTAAGATAATCAAATTTATCACGCAGCTGACGATCATCGAATCTTAGAAATCGTAAAAGATCTTTGAAGCGTTCTAATGACATTGTAGCATGATATATTGGGAGGCTTTTACTAATATCTCATAATTCAGTTACTGATTTGTGACTAGTGTGACCAACACCAGCTTGAATTCACAAACCGAGAAAGGCTTCTAATTCAGTACGATCAAGTTCTTTCCATTTCTTTGATTTTGTTTGATTAGTTGCATCATTTAATTGTCTTTGGTTTCGTTGATCCATGTATCACCTGGCATATTTGTTCGTTCGTAATACAACTTCATTTAAAATCTCATCTGTCAAGAAAAGCTTGAAAGCATCCATCATTGTCTGGATTACAGTAACAGGACCTGGTGTTGTCTTCATTATGTTGATGAAATGTACACGACCTTGAACTGTAGGCCGCTGCGTTGACCACGATACACCACCTTTTTCTATTGATTCAGATTGAGCATTTATATGTGTATCATCATCGTTAAAATGAGCATCAGATGAATCTTCTTTCGAAATACATTCATCAGTGGATGTGTTGTCTGATTCAGTATCAGAAAAAGAATAATCTGGATCAGAATTTGATTCATCATCCTCAGAAATGTTATCAGTAAATTCATTAGTGTTATCTGTAATAAGAATCTCTCGGATTCGATTTAGACTTGTTTTGGTGATCATTTTTTATCTAAAAGACTAAGAAAATTTAAAGTTTTTCGTTCTTGGAGAACTGTTGAACCTTTTAGGTTTAGTTATTTTCAATAGAGACGCGAACCAGGATGTGGGTGGGTGTGGGTGTTGATCAATGAATACCCTCGCCCACCCACACCCACACCCATCTATGAAAATCTCACAGTCGCGTCCACACCGCCACCCGCACACCCAGCCACCACCGACATGTACACCCACACCCATACCTTCGCTTTCATCAGATCATCACCCACATCAACAGTCGACACGCAGTCCCGCACCCAGATCTACGCATACACCAGAAGTCCCACCCATATCCACAGCTGCAGTCACACTTACGCCGTTTGATGACCCTCGCTCATCATGAAGTAATGAGGGAAATGAAAGTAAAGGAGTGGGGTGTTTGTTTTTTTAAAAGGAATCAAAAGAAGTAAAGAAAATGAAAAAAACGGGAAAAAAGAGTGCATGTATACTTGGAAAAGTGCACATGAGGAATGAGACCAAAACAATGAAGTATAAACACATTGATTTAATCATCGATGAAAATAGACTTTTTGTTTTTACCCATATTGATAGAGGAGTGTTTACATTTCATTTATTTTGCCTGCACACAGAGATTTTATTCTGCATGTTTATGTTAAAACATTGTATTTCTATTTAAAGAAATAATGAAAAATGCATTAAAAA
Organism: Rotaria sordida; assembly: GCA_905250125.1. NCBI lineage: Eukaryota > Metazoa > Rotifera > Eurotatoria > Philodinida > Philodinidae > Rotaria > Rotaria sordida. The sequence goes on from CAJNOL010000742.1 coordinate 56,487, forward strand.
AGTTTGATTTCACAACAATAGTAATCGTAACCATCAGAGACGAGAGAAAAGTTGCTGTAAACAAATTTTACTGAAAGTAGCACATTTGATTATAATCGAACAAGCAAATGGAGTGGACATATGCAATTTATAACGGAGTTAATGCCTGTATCTCGGCTAGTCTTGTCTTGATCGTCTTTTTTGGAGTATTTATTATCTTCTTTAGCTCAAAGAAAGGCAAAGAGTTTGTTCTTGATAAAATCATAGGTATTGATCCAATCAAAGCGGAAGATGAAGATGATGACGAAAATGATGACAAAGACGGTACGAAAGATGTTAATAAGCAGTATGGAAAAGAACGATGGAAAAAATGACGATAAGAGCAATGGAAAAGATGGCGAGAAGAAGGTCGTGAAGAAAAAGTCTATTTTAGCCATTAGTATATTTTTCTGTTTTCTTGGTGCATTAGCACTATCTATAACGGCTGTACTCATTTTCCAAGGATGTGTCTTGGAAAATACAAGGGTTCTTGCAAATGATGATTGTCCTGATTACTCAGTGGATTGTTTTATTCTTAATGAAACGAGTTACATTCCAATATCGAATACCATCAGCTTCCGCTGTGATCCTTCGAATAAAACTCAGTTTCCTAGTAACACTCCGAGCGCTATAGCATTGTGCTTTGGATGGATTATTAAGCAACAAACAACTAAAAATGTTCTTGATCAATTAGGTGTATGCACCGGTCTCATTGGTCTATTTACAACAATGTTGGCTATAATTGTCTATCTTGGTCGATGCAAGAAAACACTTGTTTTGTGTATTATATTAATTTTATGTTGCGGCACTACTATTATTCTCTTATTGGTTTTCAGGTGGTCGTTCACTGTATTAACTTACGCCGTACTTGGTCTTGGGATGTCATTAGGGATTTTCGGAATATGTCTATTTTGTATTATACCGAAACGAAAAAAACTGAAAGATAATGATCAAATATCTTTAGAAGATACAGATCAGAAAACAATATCTCCCCGGAAGTCGTCACCTTCAACGACGACAACGTCAGGTCCTATTAACTTCTTTCAACAATCGTCAAAAGTCGCTCCAAAATAAAGTATTTCTTCATTAATGTAACTGAAGATGACGAATATTTGTAACTTATCTAAATTTCTATCGTTTAACCGCGCCTGAGATTTTTATTGTATTACTAACAATTTACTTATTCTTTATTTATATTTCTTTTTTGTTCTTTTATTATAATATAATTTATTTCACTTGAGATACTTAAGATTCGAAGATGACATTTTTAGAAGATAAATGCTGCGTAACACAATATTGGAAAACCTAGTTGTTTTTAGAGAAAACTTACTTAAGCTCTCCTTAAAAAAGTCAATTTTCGGCAGTGTTATGTTCGAAGTGTTCCCCTTCGAACATAAGACAGAACAAAGCGAATGATGAGTACTCCTTTCTAGTATAGTGGTTAATACGACTACCCGGAAAGCAGGAAATGCATGGTTCGATTTCTTGCGAAGGGAGATTATTCTTTTGTTCTGTTCTGTGGTCATACCATCACGTTGCTTCCTCGGTGATAAGAAAGGACAATGACATAACAAGTGCTATTTTTCTCTTTTGAAGAATCTTCATATTGTGTAAATCACATCTATTTATGAAAGTTTTTTTTGTTTCTCAAATAGCTTCGAATTTTGAAAATTTATTTTAATAGGTGGATTAAGAAAAATGTTGGTTATGAGTATTGCCAAAAAAATCATAAAAATGCGAGTGGTTAATAATAAATACATGTTTAGTTAATATTCAGAATTAGCTAGTAATAAAAGTTTACTGAACAAAATTGTCTCTGTTTAATTTGGTAAGATATAATATTTGATGTAAACTCCATAGGTGATCATTTGCGGTGGTCCTTGAAATTGAATAATGACTTGATAATTAGAGTCCGACTTTTGCATAATGTTTTTATCATTGATCGGAATTTCAGTTTGTTGACTTTTTAACAGTCGATAAATATGTTCGATAGATAGTTTCAGGTGTTCGGTATGGAGAGAAATGGTATATGGTTGATGCTGTTTCGCATATGGTGTTTCAATGATCAAAATCATAGTTTTACTTTGATAGGACCAGAAAAGTTGGACCGAATCAAATGATTGGGGGAGTTTCGTATTGGCCAAATTAAGTACTCGCGAATCGGTATCATTTTCAAAGGCTACTGTTGCTTTACCTGGCTGTTGTATTTGAAAGTAAACCTTATCCGACGAATTTGCGTTACACATTATTCGATTTTCGGCAACTCACCTTGTCAGAATGAAAAATTAGATTATTCTACAACTGAATACGGCGGATTGTGAGTGTCAAATATCTCTTGACCGATGCCTACACTCACACTCCAAAAAGTCCTATTTTAAAGGAGATAAATTGTAAAATTTATCATAAAAATACTGAGACCAGGATTCAGTCTGTCGCATCGGTCACATGGCAATCATGGACGATTGTCGAATCCTACTGATCGCTTTGCAAATAACATATAGCTTAGAAACAAAAATGAAATATCGAATGCTTATTTCCTGAAATGTCATACACACAACGATGTTAAAACAACATATAACCTCTTAAAGTTTCTTTTAAAAAAAAACCAACCTATCTGAATATGCTTATATTACTACCCTGAATGATTTAAAACTACGACTACAGCATATAAATAAGGTCAAATTAGCTCAATATCATCTGCCTATATACTGTGTTCATAGGCATGCTTTCATTTGAAGGATGTGTGTGTGGGTGTAAGAAAGAGGATATGGGTGTGGGGTGGGTGGTGTGGGTGTTCTCTTAATTCGCCCACACCCCACATCCATAGCCACACCCACACCCTTTCTTAGGAAGTCTCTCCGAGATATGAATTTTTTCAAAATATAGGCTCTTCACCGTGGTTGTTGTAAAAAGAACAATATTGATATTTTCAAAAAGATTCATATCTCGCAAAGACTTTGCTTAAGCATTATGAAATTTTTGTTCTACAAGCTAATCTGGTCGAGCCCCTTATCTGGGTAAATTCTCAGATCAAAATTCAAAAGTATGATTTTACTTGAAATCTGGAGTCCTGCAAGAAAAATCTCTACTAAAACTAAGCTTTATAGATTCGAATATAGTCCCAACTTAAAATCGATTCTATTACTTGGGAACTTTCCCTCGTAAGTTAGGAATAAAGCTGGTAACCAAATAAGTTAGTAACTAAGAAAGACCATATCGTAATTCATGATGCATTCAGAAAAGAATGAACGTAAGAAATGATCACCAAAATAAAACTTATGATCGAAAGGCATTCGGCGATGATGTACGCAACAAAAATTTCGTCAAGGGTATCAGATTACGATTCGACCTGGTCCGGATCTCAAAAACGTTTAATAAACTAGATTTCCCACTGAAAATTTTGGACCCGACAGGCCTAAATCGTCACCCGCTGACGAAAATTATTTTTTCATTTTTCCTCATTAGAAATGCAAAAATCCCGGATCTACCACTGAAACTATATCCATTGACATGTGGTTGTGTAGCTAATGTAAGTATTAAACCAAAGATTATATTAAATTATTTTCCCTCGAATTTCATCACTCTCAATGAATAATTACAATGATTAAGTATTTTCTATTATTTTTGGCATATTAACAACATTAATGGTACTCGTTATTTGTTGTGAGAGAGTACATGACAGAAAACTTTAAAATAATAAACAACTGATTGATTTGAAATGTTAAGTAAACGTCTTTCTGAAATTGTACGAAATAGATAGATGTTAAAGTTTGAAACATTTCAGTTTATTTTTATCATCAAGAAAAAAAAAATCTAGATCAGATAGAAAAGATTAATCATAATAATTATCAGGTCTAAGTGTTGGTAAATTTTTTTCATATTCTTGTCCTTTTTTGATATACATTTTCTTTTGTCCACCACCGATAATTTCATTTGGTTTTGGATTCATTTGTTTTAAATCTTGTCGAATTGTTTCTATAATATCTATTTCATCTGGTATACGAATATAACGTACATTTCTATATCGAATACATAAACGATTAAATGATATTGATTTTTGAATTGGACGTGACATTGTTACTTGTGATAATTGAATATTATGATTAACATCAATATCAATAAGTATACCAACAAGCATAATACCACCATAAACATCAATTTGTATTCTTTGTCCAACAAGACATCGAAGAAAACCAAGTAATGTTCGACAAGATTCTTTCTTATATTTTCGATTTAAATTTGACATATCTATAATTAACAGAAAAACAAAAATTATTTTTATATTTTAAATTACAAAAATTTTAATTACATTATAAAGTATTTATATTAGAACTGAGTACTGATAGAAACAATTCTACTATTCTAATGTCCGAACAACAAGACGAAGAAACTGGTCATGTATTTAATGCAATTTTTTTACAAAATTTTGCAATATATATGTTGTCATCGGTGATATTTAACACATGTTGAGAATGACGGTCGCGTCTTTGAAGATCTTCTGTTATTCTCTCGCTCACATTCACTCCCTTACACAGATGTCCATCGTGGCTGAAAATTTGCCGCTGCCACGACGGTTTTCAAAAAAGTGTTTCTAATTCCACTGCTGCGACTATATTTAACCAGAGATATTGGTAACAGTCCATCAGATTCATTCGGTCTCGGGATATTTCATTTGTAAACCCTGAAATTTTATTAAATTCATGCAGTTTTTCAATATCCTCCAAAAAATCCTGCCGCTGACGCCACTGCTACCGTGACAGCGGCTGCACCGCGATAGACATCTTTGCTCCCCTATAACTAAATTAATTACATACATTGATGATCGAAAATCAAAATAAACATTTTTTTTGTCTAGTATTCAGTCATCTTATTCATATACCAATGGGATTAATCATATTAATTCAAGTTTAAAACTTAATTTTGTTGGGATTCAAATGAGAAGAGCACTATTAGATCTGTTGAAATTTTTAACAAGAAAATTTTAATAAAATTTCATTTATTTGATATTAATATTGTATTTAATTTACTTAAAAAAAAATGAAAAGTTTTTTTATTGGTTAAAGAGAAAGAGAAACTATCTGTATTCTTAGTACTATAAATGTACAGTACTTATATGAGAGTGAAACAGAAAATAATAACATCTAGTTTTAGTAGATTTTTGATTCATTCATAAAAACTATCTATTTGGAGTAATAAAACATTGGACCGAGACGGTTCATGAATATTTTGTAGAGCCTTCAATAAACCAAAACGTTAAAAAAAAATTTAAACTCATTTTGATATATGAGTTAGAAAACGGTATTTTTTTCAAAACAAACGAAAAAAAACCTGATTTTTTTTCTTGTATTTACTTATACAAATTGATTATTTCGATGTTAGCGAAGTTAGTATGTAATGATTACTACAAGTATAACCTATTTTCAGAGTAATTTTTAAAAATTTCTTGATCACAGATGTGAAAGTAGCATTTTCTTTTTCATGACAATTTGAATCATTTTTGACGTATTCATAGTGAATAACATGATCTTCATGCTAAACACTTTATTAGAACTAGTAGCTACTCAAACAGCATTTCACGGTCGTTTTTAAATAATTTTTTTATCAATAAAAGATAGAAATCTGCAAGTCTTCCTTCCGGATGAGACATTAGCAGTCAGAATCAATGTAACTATTCTGGTGCGATCTCGGAAATGAAAGATCTGATTTCAATCAGAAAATATCCGCCTTTGCAAGTGTCTAACCATATATCATCACACACCGCGACAGACGTTATTGATATGCGATCAAAGGCCGCATCTCAATAACTTTTCGTTCTAATGTATGAACTACTTCCTTATTGAGATTAAGTAAAAAGATGATAAAGAAAAGTATTCCAAAATAGATAGAATAAAACAATCCTTCAATGATTAGCAACAACAGCTGCAACGTATTTCACATTTAAATTTTGCAAGAACAACACTAACAGTTTCTTAAAGAAAATAATCCATTCTAAGTTAATTTTCAGCTTTATATACCGATAAAATAACAACATAATAACTATGAAAAGTCGTATAAAAAACAAATCAAATTAATAACAAATCCAGTTTTTATGTCATTTTTGATTCATTCTACATCTCTACAGTGAAATGATTTCACTCAAAATTATCTATATCAGTATCATAATTACTACGTATCAATGAGAGAATACTTGCAAATCGTATTTTTGATAGATATACTTCCATGTGTAGCCAATCACAAAAAAAAACACACGATTCTCAGAAGATTTAACTCGTCGCGTTGATCATTTCGATAAAAGAAAAATATTCAAATTTACTCAATAAACCATCAATATATTCTATTGATTTTTCAAAAACACAATGTCATAACTATCTTCCATATTGTTGACATCCAATGTGAGAAAACAAAAAAAAAAACAATCCTCTAATAATTCAATTATTTTTTTTTTCATTAAAAAATAAAATAGGTACTATACAATTAACATCACAATTGAGAAAAAAAAGAACAAATCGTGTAATAAAACAAAAAAAAATGGAAAAAATTTATTGTTCTCGGAAATGTTTTATCAATTCGTCATAATCAGGAATACCATCTTCATCTGTAAAATCAATTAAATCACAAAATACCGAAGATTCAATCTAATCATTCAAAAAAAAATTCAAAACATATGTTTTTTTTTTTTAATTAAATATTATTCTATTTTTATCTACATACGCCTAAAACATAAGAACAACTTTCTGGTTCAACAAGATACATTATTGGAACATGAGATTTATTTTCTTTGGTCAAACATCTTTAATAAACAATCATAATCATTTTTCAAAAAACAAAATAATTTTTTTTGTTTTGCTTTTACCTTAATTTAACTTCAACAACACGTGGCATCTGTGTTAATTCGCATACATCTCCATCAGTATAATACAATGATACATATCTAAATATATTTCAAAATATTCAAAAAAAAAATGATATACGAAAATTTCTACTGTCGTTGTTTGTAATCGCTGTCAGATTTCTTTTTTGGATTTGTATTTATCCATTCAACATGTTTTTCATAATTCCATGTACCTAGTTGAATTGTTGTTCGTGTTCCTTGTTCTTCCTTTAAAAAGAAAGAACAAAAAAAACAAAAATTTTTAATTTTTGTTTTGAAATATTCAATATATTTTACATGAAATTGAATAACATGTTTTCCATAACATATTTCATATCGCCACCAACCTGATCCACCTGTTAAACAATCTCGACCAGAAAAAAATCCTTCGACAAATTCAAGGATATTTTCATTAGATGATAATTGTTCATTTTCTGATGATTTTACATCATTATTAACTATATCATTAACCTTTTCTTCATTTACATATCTATATGAAATAATAAATGTTGTTCCATCTGCACTTGTCATCTTGATAGAGAAAAAAAAAATTTTTTTCATAAATGAATAACAATCATAGCCCAAAAAAAAAAAAGAAATACTTACAGTAAATTGTGCACCTTCACCTTGTTTTGATAGTAATTGTTCTTGTTCATATTCAAGTTTTTTTAAATTTCTTGGTTTTTGAGGAGCATTTTCTTGTGGATAACAATTTATTGTATGTCGATTTGATTCTGTTGGACTAAATACATATATAAACTAGAATATTAACATTTAATATTGAATAAGATTATTTGTATTAATCATAAACATGCATTACTATCAAAAAGAAAAATAATTCTAATTATAAAAAAAACCTTGTCAGCACAGTTCTATTAAGATAAGAACTCATATGTATTCTTTAGCCTCATTATACTAATACAAAATATGTCAAATATAAAATCTCTAGCAGATTATAGTCGTTTTTCAAGGATCATCAGATTGGTCACATTTTTTTCATCGACGCTTTAGTTTTTGTTTGCCTTGCTGCTATTCGCTTGCGGTTGTTTATAAAGCACGATCTAAAAGGAGTGTTGAAGTATATAGGACAGCAATTTGCTCCGTCTTCGCTCCCAGACTATGACAGGTATTATCATGGAATAGAGTCGATCGAAAACTTTGGACTTGAAATCGATGTCATCGCTTATATTTTGTTTGATTAGGGCTTCTCCTATACAAAAATATCGATTTTTAAACTTTCTATATGGTTAAATAGTCTACATTCTCTACTTTCGGAACCACTATTGTTCTTAGTTTTTACGACTGTCAACAGATTTTGTGAAAAATTCATAAGCAGAAAATGTTTGAAAAATGTTAGTTTTTGGAGCCCTGTGACTTTGCCTATAGGTTTGTGAGTTGGAGAACATACCCTGCATACTCTAGTAAGTGCGCTTCATACATTCCTTCCATGTAATCTCTAGTGAATCGCGCTACGAAAGAAAAAAAACTTGGATTTTCAAAGTTCAACTTTATTTTGCGTTTTTCTTTTTTGGTGCGTTCCAAATTTCTCAGTCATATTTGAAAAATAAAAAATCAAACATTGCCAGATTTAGAGAATTATTTAATTAAAAACTTGTCGCTACTAATATGTATTAACAGCTAGAATTAGAGGTACATATCGTTTTTATTAAAATTTTACTATCATGATGTTCATAGATCCACGAGAAATCAAATTTATTTCGTTTAGCCGTTTTGAGTGCAAATGAAGGAAACACACCTATCCCATAGTCAAAAGAACTAAAAGGTGAGAAATATGAATAAGCAATCTAGCGCCTGTACATCTCCATTGATGGATAATTAAATATTAGAGAAATGATAGAGCATTATTTTTACTATCAGACCATATACACAGAAAGTTTTCTTTTATAAGGAATTAAAATATCTTCGCAACTACTTTTTGTATGCTCCTAAGTGTTTGTTAAATCTGAATTCTATTTGTAATCTATATATTAACCTAAATTCTGGTAAATTACAAATCCATGATGATGCAACAGTCATTTCATATTGACATGATGAAACTTCTTGAAAATTGATTACACCATTATTACCATTTTCATGACATACTAAATAAAAAAGAAAATAGAAAATTAAATTTTAAGAATTAATATGAAAGAAAAAAATTAAACTCTACTATAGAAAACAGTTGTTTCACGTGGTCTATTTGAATTAATATCACATTGTGTTCCATCTGTATATCGAATTGGTAACATTGGTATTACTCGATTATTAATAGTTTTATAATGAATCTATTGAATTTATTTTATTAATAATTAAAAAACAAAAATTTTTTTTTTTTTGCTGTACCTTTAATACTTGTTCATTATCAATGGTTGTAATTATATCTTGATTATTTGAATGATAATAACCAAGAAAATATTCTTGATGAATTGTTCTCTATAAATACATATATACACGTTTTCTTGAAAATAAAATGAATTGATCTTACTTTATCAGCTATTTTACTTTCGTGATATTGTCGAACATGTATACCATGACATAATTCATATGTCCAATATGGATCTAACTATATATGTATATATTGTTTGATAAAGTATTATGATATTCTACTAAATAAAAGCTTACTCGATAAGTACATTGTTTTTTAGAATGTAATTTTTCTATTAATGGTTCGATTTCATTTAATAAAATAGTTTCTGTTGATTTCTAAAAATAGGAATATTTTGAGAAAAACAAACTTTACATGGAAATATATATATATATATATATATATATTTTGTGTTTACTGTATTTATTGATTCAAGTGTTGGTAATACACATGAATATGTTTCTTTTCGTTTTGATGTAATAATAAAATTATTTCTCAATTCAATTGGCTGAAAATAATCAATTTATTTATTCAAATGAATTTTGATTTTTTTTTTCTTTTTTTTTTTGAAAATACATACTGAATTTAATTCTGATTGCCATTTAATATCATAAAGAATATCATCATCTAAGATCGTATTTATTAATGGGATGCACGATAAAATTGTGAAGGTTATTTGAAAGACAAACATTATCATTAGTTGTAAATGAATGATTAATTATATTTCACACACACGTCACAATTCAATTAACATTCTGATTTTTTGTAAATCAATTATTGGATTAAATAAGGATCCAATAAATATTAAAAGCGATTATTTTCTCTTTCTTTAAGATGATTATCCTTCTTTGAAATTATCAAATTGAATTTACTATCAACGTGTTTGTTTAAAATAAGTTTTTGTATTGCAATTATTAGTCGATGGGCTATACACCAACGGCATCTATAATGGAGTTTTGAGAGATCATAACAAATTTCTAATTGTTATTAACTTTTACTAAATTCCTGATTGATTTTTGACGAAAAATGATGCGCTGAAAGTCTTTTCCAACCTCAATAATGAACTCTTACAATCATCCTTACCAGAGATCTAAATAGGCCAGGCCAAAGAAAGCCATTCCATGACTAATTTCTTAATAATTGATTCGTCCATAAGCCATTCATCTAATTGCATTGAATAAATTATTGATATATAAATGATCAAGCATATTTCAAGTACTGAAATTCAGGTGATTCTAAATGTCACAATAGTCGTAATAGTAGAATGTATATTGAATAATGTTGAATTTCTAATTTTGTAATGATAAGTCGTCTGATAGAAAACTTTAATTTTCTTCGAAGCTTTGTACGCATCTCATAAAATCTATCCAATCATAGTAAATCTCATTTCGTATCGAACAATCTTCCTTGTATTCTATACATCTTCTTTTTTTTTAATTCTTCACAAGGCAAAATGGGAAGGCATCTGTTTTCATTACAGCTGATGTTACTGAGTCCATCAATGTTCTATGATAAAGTAATACATCGAAAGGATTATTGAGTCGAAAGGTGATATTAACTCTTAGATTATCTTTTCTAGTCAATGTATAAATTGTTTATTTTGCTCTTGATTGAACTCCTCACTCTTCATCATTTCTAATTTTCACGCCATCTACAAATAAAACTCCGAGACAAAGGTCGGAATACGAATGTCCATGAAAATAAAATGAAGGCTAACCACAAAAAGACTTTTAGCGCATCATTCAAGGGGGAAAAAGCGGATCCTAGGATCCATGAGGATCCATTAGGATCTAAAGGATCCAGGATCCGCTTTTTTCCCCTTGGCATCATTTATGGCTAAAATTTCAACTGCGTGATTTTTTTCTTGTTTTTCGATTTTATTGTTTCACAGTTAGACTGTAGCAAGTATCTGTGTGAGAAGTCCAGATAGTGAAGAGCAAGGTGAATAGAAAATGCTGCTTTACCATGTTGTTGATAAGAGCATGGACTAAATATTGAACCTTTGCGTTTCCGATTTTATTGAACCCAACAATATTGTTTGTCGAACAGGAGAAGAAAATAATGATGATCTGTTTAATAAATTTCTCGCTAGATTTTTTTTTTCGTTTCTATGAAATATAATTTTTCAAAAAAAAACAAGTAAAAATTGATAAGAAATATTTTTAATTAATTATATAAAATCGTATTTACTTATAGTTATTGTTGTTCATCTTTTGAACAAAAAAAACCATGTATAATCCAGTTTGTTATACACTATCAAGCTTAATTTATTTAATAAGTTTGCAATTAGATTATTTAGTTGAATAATTATATTTATTAGATTATCATAATCCATGTTGCAGTATTTGGTTATACTATCACCAGTATACCGCAGTAGAATTTATGATTTGCTGGCAATTTTTGTTCAGTTGTAATCACATGGGAATAATTGAGTATTCTTTATCAAATATTATCGAAAAGAATCAGTGGATAATGCATATTGAATTGACTTATGTTTTCATTAGAGATGAGCAGGTCAAGTCATATTTGACTTCAGTCGAAAAATCGCTGACTTGCCCATCTCTGATTTTCATTAAGAGATTTGATAATTATTATTTATATAATGTGATTTTAGTTATCCATAATCTTACATTCAGATTCAATCTCTCTAACTCTTAATAATTAGGATTAGTATTATGATCGTATTTCTCTGGATTACATTCGAAGAAATACAATTATAATAGTGAATCATATTATACAGCAATCAACGGTCGAATGCATAGGGATTTTCTTTTCTTCAACTCGAGATACTACTCCTCGACTAATTTTGATTCTTATACGTAGATATAATCTACTTTCTTTTTAATTTAGAGAATTTGAAAATTATGATTATTGAAGTAAAGACCGTGTTTAGCATTGTCGAATGTTATCTTGATTACAGATTTATTGGATAGTAATTTATCTTCGATATCTTTTATATCTTCAGGAAATAATGCTAACAGTTTTCTGAATGTACCGAAAAAAATAGAGAATTATAGTTGAAAGCAGATATTAATTCATCACGTAGTTTGTTCTGTTAAGTATGAATTGCAGTATGTATTCTAATATAAGATTGAAAATTCTAATTATTTCCGTAAAATATGAATGCATCAATTACATTGGAATTTTTTTGTTATAGCCATATCTAATGACGAATGATAACACGCCGTTTTCAATGATATTTTGTTCATATGTCGGGGACAGTATTCTAAGAAAAATCCTAAGAGGGTGTGTGTCTATGGACCTTTCTTAGAAGGTTATGACCATTTTACTAATTTTTCCACCTAGTAGAAGGTATATAGAGAAAAATTGAACAATGAAATTTCAATCTGAAATTTTACTTATATGTAGCTCTTATGATCATTAGAACACTCGAAAAATTTCAGCGGAAAAAAATGTTTCCTTTTGTAGATATTCAATTTTCAAAAAAAAAGTCAATCTTTCAGGACTTTATAGATCATGAGACAAGTTTTTAAGAATCAATATCACCAGAAGAAAATATTTTTTCCCGCTGAAGCTCTTAAAGTGTTTTAATGACTACAAGAGCCACATATGAGCAAAATTTCATATTGAAATCCCATTGTTCAATTTTTCCTTATATACCTTCCACTAAATGGAAAAATCAGTAAAATAGTCATAACCTGTGTCCGACATGGGTCACTTTTGTTGTGACCCGACCCGACCCGACCCAAGGTCGACAGATAATTTTCAGACAATCGATGCAAAATTTCTATAAAGATTAAGTACCTCTTACTGAATCTATAAAAGCTCTCTCAATAATCCGAGTAAAGAAATCATTATCACATCTCAAATTGCTGTTTATTTTATATGAAACTCGAAATCGATCGATTTTTTGTGATCCGACTCGACCCGAGTCGGATACTGGTCATAACCTTCGAAGAAAGGCCCATAGACACAAACTCTCTCGTGATTATCCTTAGAATACTGTCCCCGACATATGAATAAAATATCATTAAAAACGGTATGCATCAGTTGGAGACCTACCCTCATAAGTAAGTCAATCGTTCCATAAAAATAAAATAAAATAAAATAAAATAAAAGTAAAACTTTCATAGTTTATTAAGAAAATTTTCTAAAGAAAAATAAAACCAATAGTATCTGTTATCGAAAGATTCGTATCATTCATATATAATGAAATATGCAAAGACTTAAATTATTGTAGAAGAATATTTACATTATATTTTATGAAAATTAACTCCTTTTGCAGTCGATACAACAAGCATGTCTGAACCAAATAGACAAATATAATAAGGAATTGCTTTATATGAAATTGTTTTCTTTAAACTTTTATCATTTGTAATCTGTAACAAATTTCCATTTTCATAATCAGCTACTAACCATTCGTCATAATTAAAAGAACAAAAACGAAAAGCTATATTTTGATTACATATAATATTAAATGCAAATGACCAAATATGATTGAGTTTCTCACAAGATCGTAATTCTAAACGTAAAGTTTTTTCAATTTTATTCTTAATCGTTAGTGCAAGAATATCATTTTTATAAACAATACCATTTATAAATTCATCTTTTGTACATGTATTAGGAGATTTCCATTCTTTCATAGCAGTAATTAAAGGTGACAAACGAAATTCAACAATAGATGAACCTCTTACACCTGTCGTTAAAAATAGATATGTATCTGAACATGTACATGAAAACCATCTACGTTTTTCAATAGTTTCTACATTTTCAATGGACATTGTATTTTCATTAACAAGAAAAATATTATTTTCTTCAATAATAATAAATCGATTTAATGTTGATGACCAACATATATCTCGAATAGCATCATGTGACCATAAAATTTGTTTGATAATGACCATTTCAGTATCCATAAAACATAAATTTGGTGCTTGATGTATTAATAATAATCGATCATTACAAGCTAATGGACAATAACTTTCAGGTGGATATTTTATTTCTTTATAAATAGACGATAAAATAGATAGATCACTTTGTTTTTCATTTGTTTTTCGAAGATAAATTAAAGTATCATTTATTATTAGAGGAGAAATATTAAATTGAATATTTGTATGTTCAATTTTTTTTAATTCATCATTAAGTTGAGAAATATTTAATGTAAATAATTCAATATCTTGTTGAGTTATTTCTTTATTATGAATAAGTTTTGATATATCCGATTGAATATTAGTAAGTTTATCTCGTTGTTTATTTAATATATCAGCTACAAGTTGATCGAATTCTTGACATTTTTCTTCAAAGAATTGATCAATTTTTTTATAACAATCTAAACGCCATTGTTCAAGTTTTTTATGATAATCACGTGTTGTTTCATGAATACATAATGTATTAAATTGATGATTAAGTGCATTAATACTATCAGCAAGAGGATTCAATTGAGAATTGAGAAATTCATTTTGTTCATTTAGATGAGATATACATACATTTTGTTGACAACAATGACATAAAGCACAAGATGCACGTTTGCATGTAACATTAGCACAAGGCTGCAACATTCGATAAAAAACAAAAAAAAAACGAAAAACTTATATTATTTTGTCGTAGACAAATGAAAAATATATATATATGCTGTTTAACATGCAACACTCGTGTTTATTTGAAGAAGAAATGCAAAAATACGAGTTTATCGATCTCATGTGACTGTAAGTTTCTTTTTCTTTCAAAGAAAAATGTCGTAGAAAAGAAACAAAAGTATAAAAATGCATATTGATATTCTAGATGAAAAAGTCAATTTACACAGTTGATAATATTTGTGTGTCAAAATAAAATATATGAGAAAATGATTCAAAAATTGTCCAAAATAAATATTTCGTTCTTTTTCTTTCATAAAAAATTCCTTCGAAATTCAAAAAAAAAAAGAATTTTCCTCGGCACATAACTCGAAGGTAGGGAGCTTCGGATTCACGTTTTTGTGGACTCAGATCCAAAAAAGATTTAAAATTTGAATTCGGAACCGATCCAGATCCGAAAAAAACAATTAAAAATTTGCCTTCGGATCCAACCCCGAGAGTTTTTCCATCAATACGTGCCACCCTTTGTGTACATGAACAAGTAAATGATCAAGATTTTCGCGATTTCTTTATCAGTCTCTGAAAAAAAACTCAACGTATAGTTATATCTTGTTGTTATATGTCTCATTTGGGAAGCAACGGATTCACAAAAACGTGTAATCGGGTCTGACAAAAAAAATAGAATAAAATTTTAGACTCGAACCCGCAGCTCCCTACTCAAAGGCACTATTTTGTGTTGCAATGATCTAAAGATCAGAGTTTCGATAGAAAGTTCCGTTCGATCTTAATTCACTCCACAAAATGATGTTTTTGTGTACCCCAAAAGTGAGTACACTCTAGAATCGGTCAGTGTGTCCGTCCGGCCGGCCGTTTACGCGATAACTTTTGAAAAGAGAGTCCGATCGCGATGAAATTTTCCATACAGTTTAGTCTCAACAATATCTCGGTCGAGTTCGAAGATGAGAAGAATTAGCTGAGCCGTTCCTGAGTTATTGCCAAAAATACTCATTTTTTCCCTATGGCTTCCTATAGGAAAATCGACCCATCCCCACTTTCGTAAAACACTTTCCTTATCATAGTCAAAGAAAACCCCAACTATTATACACCATTCGATAGAGAATTTCACGAGCTACAAAATGGTATATAAAACATAAAGAAACAAGATGGCTAGCTCACCTGTTGCAAAGATAAACAAACGGAAATCGGTTCTGTTTTTGTCTGCGCTCTAATCGATTCACAATTCGAGCTCTATCTTCCGATCACAGAGATAATACTTCGAGGTTTTCTAGGATGGAGAACTCGAATCTGTAATCCACTTGACTCGAAGCCCCATTGGTTGAGCACTGACCAATAGAAATCGAATTATAGGAAAAACGAGTTTTTTAGGATAACTCAAGGCGAAGAGTCCAAATCTGAGCTGTATTCACTCCAAAATCCTATTAGTTGAGCAGTAGCCAATAGAGTTCAAGTGTTTATAGAAAGGGTTTGCCGGGCTAATTTTTATATCCACACATTGTAGGATGACCAATTTGTCTCATTCACTTTTTGAAGTACACATAACTCTCGGATTTAAATCCGAGGTTTCCACATTTATTGAAATGTGAACTCTGTTGTTTTTCGATATAATGAAAAAAAGAAACAAGACTAGTGACTACGAGTAAGGGTGTGAGGTCACCTATCATGCTTCTGGAATTTGTTTGTACAAAGCACTCTCTCCTTTTGAAGACTGTTCCCACAGCGTTTCTTTTTTCTGGAACTTGATCATTCTGCACCTGCTCTGTCTTTAGTACTGAGTTACGCCTCTAATCATGAGATAATGGAAACGAGTTTCAGAAGTAACTGTAAGTGTTCATTAGATTGAATGTTGCTTCCATCTTTCGAAGATCTTGTTGACATCTACATTCTTGAAGATAAAAACATACATGAAAACTTAATCAAAAACTCTCGTGTACCAAAATCCTATAAATTCTGATAAAACGTATCTATTGATTTTCAATTAGCATAAAATTCGAGTTATTTCCTAATAATCGATTTGTATCCTAGTCGAATATCTTGTAAACAAGATCTTGAAATTTTGAGATCGATAAGTAAGATCTTGAAAAGATAATTTGTATGCGAACATCTTGATTGTATCGAATAAATCTGTACTTAAGATCTTGTCAAGATCATAGAAAAGATATCGTTTAATATTATCTTCTCACAAGATCTTGAGTAAAAGAGCGACATCATTAGTATTTACATACTGACTAGTTCTTCACCATTTTTTAATACATACAGAGTCATACAAAACATACATTTTTAATATAGTTTGTTTTTTAAAACTATTTCTCGAATGTTGATCATTCGAAAACATACTGATCTCGATCGATGATTGAGAGAGGACTACCCTGAAGCAATCTGATGAAGACCGAATCATCTCAAGATCTGACTTGCTTCAATTATTTAGGATAGGAATAATTAAAATAAAAATAAATTGAAAAAATATCATAACATGGTTTTACAGAAAAAAAAAATAATGAATACGCTATTTGATAGGTTTGAATCACGCTTTCAAAAATATCTTATACATTGTATCACAAATCACGCCGTATGCAACACATGTTTTATCTTAGTATGTATCTAAGATCTTGGCATAAGAGAATATGATTATCTTGTACCTAAATTTTCGAGATCTGTTAATATTTCTGTACCTTGTATCTTGACCAAGATCTTGCTTGCAAAATGTTCTACTAGGGTAGTATGCATTAAACTTATCATTCTACTTCATATACAAACATAGAAACTTTGTTTTTTCGTTAAATTTGACATCTCGACTAATTCGAATGTTTTATGATGGATTCAGTTCGGAGATGTGCTTCATACCGAATTCGCATCACGAACTTAATTTGTGTCATCCAGTTTTCTTTCATCAAATTAAATGAACAATATTCAATCAAACCAAAGTTATTAGAAACATCAATAAAAATTGATTTTGTAATATTGATCTTATTGTGAATATCTTTTAATCATTCAACTTTGAATATTTAATTGTTTATCTAATAAAATGTACAATCCGTCTCATGAAAAGTTTTTTGTGTTTTTTTTTTTTTATAAATGATTATGATGTATTAGTGTTAATTATCGAAATGTTCTTCAAATTTTTTGTTTAAATTAATTTAGAGAAACAAACTAACTAAACGATTATTTCTGTTAGTTGTTAAAGATCAATCTCGTGTTAATTTGTTAATACCTTGATCAACAACAATGAAATAAACAGACATGATATATACAATAAATAATCATCGCATGAACAAGAACTTTTCTTCAATGTTCTTGACACTCGTCATTTATTATTATTATTATTATTACTATTTAGCATTTTTTTTGTCAAGATCAAGGTTGCGTAGGGGTAACTTAACGAAGTAGTGTTCTTTTTTTTTTCCTTGGCCTCTTGATTTCTTCATACTGTTAGCAAATATATATTTATCTTTGATTGGATATTTTCCTGTGTATCTCTATATGTGAATATATGTTATTTGAGAATGCGATATTCATACAAATCTTTCGAAGAATTTTGTGAAAGTAGGAAAACAACGTGGGTTGATGATATTCCATCAAGAAGAATAGCATAGTGCGGAATGTCTTTTTTTTGTCGCTTATTATATAAAGGAACTGTTATCATTATCTGCGATCCTATGGACATAATTATGAGTCTCTCCACTATTCTTTTTTTTTTTTTTTTCTATTCGATATATATGCATACATAAGCACGTAGAAAAAAAAAAAGAAAGAGCAACATTGATCAGAAGGCACACGAGTTGTTGGTGTATGGTGTCATCAACTCGTATCAATCTGAGTTTTAGATTGACGACATAAACACGTCGATTATCATTTTATATTAATATCGTATTTTTTCATCAAACTAGTTTTTAAGATAATTAACAAATACAAAGAAGGATAACAATAATATCTTCTTGTTTGATTAAGTGACGAAAGCTTACATAAGTTTTCATAAACGGTAAGTTATCACAATAAATAATTAGTTTATTTTTTATTTTATCTAGAACAATAGCTTAATTTATATTAGAGAGAAAAAAAAAACGTGAAAATAAAATTTTTTTCTTTTTGTTTTCTCAAATAACTGATATATCCTAAATCAAGTTATCACTTATTTTTTCCCGATGATGATAAATAAAAAGAGTCAGTTAGATTAACTCAATTTGTCCTATTACTTATCATACCAATCTGATATTAATGAAATATATGCACGTCATAAAATGACAATAACAACATAGAAATATCTGCGATCATATTATATGCATATTTCTTTTTCTGTCATATATTATATCAGGCTGATAGAATTTTTTTTTTTTTAGTCGTCTTTTATGCTTCCTTTATATATCTATATTTCATACAAAAGAATCGTTTACATTTGCTTGTTGCAGAACAAAAAAGATATGCAATCTTCGTCGTGCAAGAGCGACTGCTGTATATGATAATCCTAAATGGATGGTTCTCTCAATCATAACACCATTTGTTGTATAGGAGCAAGACGAGAGAAAGAGAAAAAAAAAACACTACGAGTAGAATCTCTATTGTTATGATGAATTCGCTATTTTTCTTCGCATTTTCCACGATTGATACGCAAATTCATAGACAAGAATATATTCCCTATCCACAAATATCATCCAGACTCGGTTATGTATACACACGCACACATGGATAACAGAAAAAAAAGAAGAAAGAAAAATTAGTTTGTATTTCCCATTTGTCGATACACGTACATAGGTCACACTCAAAGGAAAAAAGAATCTTCTTTTCTTCCACTGCGTTAGGCATATCAGACGCAGCGATCGGAAACATATTCCAATTGAAGAACAGTGTTTTCTTCCTCTTTGACCGAATGCTTACTATGACTGGTCAAATGTTTTCTCATTAGAATATTCTCCAATTTCCTTGTCTTTATTTCTCTTTTTTTCTTCTCTATTACATACATCATGTTGTTTCATGCGCTTGAGATAAGAACATCTCGGTTGCCATAATAAAATGCGTTGCTGAGATTTGTCTTTAAAACAAAACAAAAAAAAAGCGAAAATCATTATGAACATTACAATTTCATTGATGTTTGTCTGATATCAGTGAAAAAGAATAATAAAAAAAATGTTAGGTGATCGAAAAACTGTTGTTTTACGAGGCGGAGCTCCTTGGGGTTTTCGACTTTCAGGCGGTAATCAAACGCCTATTTATATTGCTAAGGTACTTTTTTTTTTTTTGAAACAATAAAAAACAAAATAAAATTTTAAAATAAATTTACCTAGGTTCGAAGTCGAAGCAAGGCAGCATTTGGCGGTCTTGCAGCAGGTGATACCATTATATCAATTAATGGTATACCTTCATTACAACATACATTACGCGAAATAAATGATATAATTGATACTGTTCGTGATCAATTAATTATTGAAGTACAAAGGTATGATTCAAAAAAAAAGAAAACAATAATAATAATAATAATAATAATAAAATTTTAAATTTTAGTACAACAAATACTCGTAATTTTCGACTTGATTCAAGTTCAAGTATAGATACACGAGAAAATAGTCCTGTCCGTTTAATACAACGTATAACACCACAACCAAGACAAATGGATTATCATCAATATACATCATCACGTACTACACCAACTTATCCATCAAATACCAATTATTTCAATAATACGAATTCAATTAATGGAGAACAATATTTTCTAGATTCTTATGGACGTTCAACACCAAATCCTTTACCATCTATATTTCGTACAGCTACTATAACAACGAATTCACCATCAACACCAATAACTACAGCACGAGTACAACAATTTAGTTATCGTCCATCAACATCATCAAATAGTACCTATGATATACCACGTAATTATAATGGAACAATTTCAAGTGGTTATCTATCCGATACTAATGATCTTCGTCGTTCATCAATATCTGTTCGTCCAATGAATGGTACAACAAATAATATTCGACATACTACTAATCAACAACCATATCTTACACCATCATCATCAACAATACCAACATATAATACAAAAATTTCAACAGGTACTGAACAAAATTATTATAGTGATTCTGAATATGTTACATCTGGTCCACGTTATTATAAAATTACACGACAAGTAAATACTAATCGACGACCAAGTAATGTTGTTTTACCAATTCGTTCAATAATAAGTAAAGCATATGATCAATATGTACCAACAGAACAACCACAAGTGCAACAACAACAACAAATTTTTGATGTATATCGTTATCAACAAGAACAACAACGTGAAAGACAAGAACGCGAAAGACAGGAACGTGAAAGACAGGAACGTGAAAGACAGGAACGTGAAAGACAGGAACATTTGCAGCGAAAATTATATCAACAACAACAACAACAAGCACCTTCTACTCGATTTAATTCATCACCGAAAATTACTTTACCATCTCAAACAACTATTGATCATGAAATTGGTGCTGAATTACTTAAATCACCAATTGCTAATAGTAAGTTTTATATTTTAATGATAAAATTTTTTTGTAAGAAGAAAAAAAACAAATTTTGTTTTCTTATTTTAGAGAAGCGTTATGGTGATTCAAGCTTCTTTAAAACTCCATTTAATACTTATCCAACAATTGAAGAACAAAAACAAATGGCTCGTAAAATAGCATCAATTCTTGAAGGTGGTGATCCAACACAAAAAGGTTCAACAAAATTTGAAAAACAACGTCAACGAGTAGAAAAATATACTATTGAATCTGATACAACTAATTATAGACCATTACGTCCATTACAAACAAATGATTCATTATATTCTAGTAAACAACAACAACAACAAAAACAACAAAAACAATCTTATTATAATTCATCAGATATACCTGATTGTATTAAACATAGTTTAGAAGAAGCTCAATATATAAATCCATTAAGATATGTTGGTGCACCAGAAGAATTTAAACAAATTCATATGCAGGTATGAAGATTTCAATTAATAGATTTAATAATTTTCTTTTTTTTTTGTTTTGTTTTTTTAGGAACATGTAACACATACAAATGTTCCACCACAAGCTGCAATGAGTCTTGTTGCTGATTTAAATCAAAATCGTAGTAAAGGTGCAGCATTATTTCAAAAACGTAAAGCTCGTTCTGAAAAATGGATTATTGATGAGAATAATGTTAAAAAACAAGGTTATCAAGCAACGTCAAATTATATTGGGGTTAGTATGGATATCATTAATCATAGTTAATTGTTTATTGTCTACATTATAGCCAACAACAAAACCATGGGGTCAACGTGCACCATCATGTTCTGATAGTGAAGGACCAAGTTTTTCGCCTGTACGACCAACATTTAATCCTTCGTCGAGTTCTATTCTTCCTGAACCAACTATGTCACCTACACCACCAACACAAACAGTACCACGATATGGAGATTTTAATGCTAAACCAAAAGGATTTAATACTTGGCATTCAGAAAGTAAGAATTTAATTATTCATTGAAATAAAAAATATTTTTTCTTTTATTTTCAATTAATAGATCTATCACCACGTGGAAGTATTGATGCAAGAAAACCACTTAATCTTAATATTGAACCAAGTATTCGTGAAGGTAGATTTATTTAAATAAATTATTAAAACTTAAGATTTCTTGTTTTCTTTTTTTAAAGGTATTGCTGAATCACATACACGAAGTGCATCTCAACCTTGGTCACCACCAAATAATTCTCAATCTATATTTTCTCCAAATCAACAACAAACTACTACTATAAATCATTTTAATTATCCATCAGAAAATCTTCTTTCAAAATGGACAAATCAAGATTATTCATCACGAAATCAATCTAAAATTCAAGATCAACGTCAATCACAAATACCAATGACCCATGATGGTATTGATAATTTACGTCAACGACTTATGCAACCAAATCAATCATATTCGTATACGGGATTTAATCAACGAAGCAGCAATAATGCTAATCCTAATATATATCCTTTATCTCAACAACGATCACAATATCAACAACAAAATTTTACCGATCTTTAAAGGTTTCTTATGCATCAATAACATACAAGCCAAACTCGGTGAAATACATCAAATCGTTTGTTCGCTCAATATACTTACTATAGTTATGAGCATTTTGTCATTTTTTTTTTCCTAAGAATATATGTTCGTAGTATAGACTAAAGAAAAATCCATCAGTTCCCTTGCTTTTTTTGTTTATTCATTTAATTGTTTTTTTTTTTGTTGATTTTGAGTGTGGGTGTGGGTGTGGGTGTGTGTGTGTGTTTTTCTTTTATAATGGCACTTTGATTATTTATATGCTTTTCACCATCGGCAATTGTCTTTAATAAATCTTCTTATGCACAGATTAACATAGAACAAAGAATTCATTAAAACTATAATTTAATTTTCATATTTATGTAACATATAGACAATCAAAATTAGTAATATTCTGAGCCTGCATAGAAATTTTGAGAAGAAGGGGTGGCATACTACTTCATTTATTATTTCCTCAAAAATTCATTGTCCTACAATCTAAATTGTTGATTACCTCTAATATGATTAACATAGGAATATATCTGATCAAATAAATCAATCTTTACCAATAGCTATATATAAACCTTGATAAAGATATATGCCACATTTGTCATGATACTTGAAAGAAAATGTGAAGGTGAATACTACAAAGAATCAATAATCCATATTATTTATATTTCTATAATGTACTTGATTTATGTTTGATAAACAGGTGGCATAATAGGAATATTAGATTGCTTAGTATCATACTCTCGTTTGTACTTTTCGTATAAGATATATCTATCATTTTTCATACTAGAAAATTTCATTATTTAGATTACGAATTACTTAATATTAGATAAGTCTGAAATTTATTATTTCGTTGAATATCAATATATATTTCTTTTTCATTTTTAATTAAGATCAATGTTGATTAAAACATTTTGTTTTGTTTTTTTATATACAAAAAAGAAAACAAAACAAATATGATTATTTTCTATTGTTACCATTTGCCAACTTCATTTCGTTTTTTCTTTTGTCCACCTAATTCAAAACGTCGTGTACGTTTAATAGTCAAATGACGTTTATGATGACATTCACTACATTCCAAACGTAAGACAATTTTTCTTGTTTCTTTAGCTTTTTTATGAAATACAGGTTTTTTCTGACCACCATAACCTTTTTGTTTGATATCATATCGACGTCGACCTTGAGCATGTTTACTTTCTTGAGCCTTTTTATATTGTGTTACTTTATGTAAAGTATGTTTTTTACATATTTTACCTTTACAAAATGTTCGACGTATTTTTGGAATATTTACCATTCTATAAATTAAATATGAAGTAACAAAATTTATCAATTTAAATTATTTTATTATACATACATTAAGAATAATCAGATATGTTGAGGAAAGATATACAAAAATTTTGTTTTGTTACTTTGAGTATTTATAAGATTCGGAATGTTATTACGAAATTTTACTTGAAATTACAACACATTGTGATGGTTTTTTTGAAAGCATAGTCAATGCATAGTGAGTTATTTTTGCTTTTTAAATTCTGAGAAACATATAAACAGAATGAATGAATTTTTTTCGAATAAAAATTTAATATTCTATGAGTCATAAATATATATGTTTTCTTTTTGATTGTTCATTTGCTTTGATAATGTGATCATGTATTTGATTAATTTTAAAACACAGTATAGGAATAAAAATTGTAATTTTAGTTTTAAAATATATATTTATTGAAAAATTAACTATATATTAATTCAATGGAAAACGTTATTCGAATTCAATAAGATTTCATAAACAAAATTATATATTGGATTTTTATGTTTTTCTTTACTTTCCAATGAATTCTAAGTTTCAAGTGATTAGATAAACATTTGAGAAAAAGAAAAGAATGGTATTGATATTAACAACACTGATTGCATAGATGAAAGTTTTTTATTAGCAAATTAATAATAAAAATTAATAGCGCTATGATGTTTTATATCATAATGATGTCTATTTAGAGCACATTTCCTTATGCGTTACCTCTCGTATGCTGTAATACACTATGTCATGCATACTTTTTCTTTACAAAAAGTACATCGAGTTTTCGGTATGTTTAATATTTAATATCAATGAATTTTTATATACATATGTAATGACGAAATTTTACATGTACTTGTGACATAATAGAAAATGACAAAGAGAATTTGTATGACACACGAAATCAGAAAAAAAATTTTTTAATAATACAAGATTAAATTTTACAATTTTCATTTGTATCTATAGAACTGATTTCGTTATTCAAAAAAAAAAATGTATAGTTGACATTAGAAATATGTATATATTATCACTTTATTTTACTGATAAAATGAAATTTTTATATTTGATTTAGTAAAACAACTAAAACTCAGATATTCGATTCAAAACAAAAATATGGATTAATTTAGAGTATCGAATTTATCATTAATATTAAAAAAAACAGAGGCACCCTCTGCCAAGCAAACTATAATTAAGTTTTCAATGCATCATTAATATTTAGTTCATGGTTTTTTTTTTCGTTCTTTTCATTTAACTTCATATTCTTGTTATTGCTCAATATCATTTATATTCAGAAATAAGTAGAAGAAACGAAACACATTAATATTGTGGTCCGAAAATCGATGGATTATCTCACGTGAACTTCTCCATTGATCGCTTTCTTGGCCACATTTCTTTGTACATCATTATATTACATAATAGAACCAATTTTTGGATAGAAAAATGTTTCTCTGAATAGATGCTTTTAGTCGGACATTTACTATCATGCTCATGAAGTTCTTGAGTATTTTGAACAAGAAAGTTATACGATATGAACACATCTTGCGGTCTGTGTTTATGCAACACATGAAAAAAAAACGTTTTCGATTAGGAATGCTTATCTATCTAATCCAATGATTATGATGCCAGGAGAAGCATGATACATTATCCATCAATACCAGCTCGTCGAGACATCAGATATGTAATAATATAAATATGATATTGAGTTAGTGATATTAATAATGATTTCTAAGCAGGGTTTGTACTCATCATATAATTCTTAGAGTAAGAAGGGGTGACTTGGCGCAAGAAATTGAACTTTTTTCTTGTAATGTTCATAATTTTTTTACTTTAAGTGATAAAAAAAAATTTTTGGTACAAACTATATAGAGAAACTATTTCTCTATTCTATGGTGTTTTTAGTTTCTAAAAGTTTCTTCTGGTAACGTTTTCATGGTCATTTTAGTGAGATCTACTATTAACTGTGTCAAATTATTCTATGTTTTGGAAACTTTTTATGAACATGACTAATTTGCTGAAGAACTTGCAGTCAATGTAATAAAAATATAGTGTTATTAATTATCATTGTCAAATCTAATGCTTATTTTTTCGAATGTATGTATCGCAAATGAGCATTTTACGCTACGATTGTCTTAAAAATGAAAAGTCTAAATATATTCATCCAAATGCAAACTTCACATTTCGAAACTTGAAAGTTATAAAACATTATTAGAATCTTAGTAAATGATTCCATTCGTTGAATCATTGCTTCTGCAAAAGAGAATTTTACAGGCCTAGGTCTTTTTCAAGATAGAAACGAAGATAGTGAACAAACGCAGATGTTAGTCATCCTGTCCACAGGTAACGCATTCATCCATTTTTGACCTTTTGATTGTTATAACTCGATAACTTAAGATGACAAAAAGCTGAAACTTGCACTGTAGCAAGATATACGGAAGGTCTAGTTTCACTAAAATTTTCATTTCATGTGATCGAACTGCGACGATTCTAGAAGGATAGAAAGTCGTGGTAACGCACTCATTCAAAAGGATCCCTTCCATCAGAGCCATTCCATAATAGTTGCGTATATTTAGTATTGGACTGAAAATGTTTTAAGTCCATTAGTTTCTAAAGATTGTTTACTGTTGCTAAACTCCTGATTTGGTCAGGTTGATCCTACCATGTATGATGATATTTTCAACGAAAATATTACTTGTAAATGAATGCAAATTCCATCAAAACCAGCTGATGATATTCAACCGCTGTCTTGTCATTGTTTTTCGACAATGGAAATACTTCAAACAAAAAAAAAATTTATGATCGCTTGGCCATTGATCAAATAAGCATTGACACTTGTTCTAGAAACTGCATTTTAAAAATGCATTTTTTGATAGATAATCAATTGGTAGCTAAATATTCTCGCCTTTGATCAAATATGCCTGGTATTCAAGTGACTATACGTCAAAAGATTCTGGTCATTTTGAGAGTATTCATGATGTATGATCTTCTTTTGATAGAGATTTATGTTCTATGCCAGCATCTAATGACTACTCTTTCATTTGTTGTAGCCATTATCAGCGTATTCTTTGGTTCAACAACTTTTTTTTATAAACCTTTTACTATCAAATAAGAGTTTCTCATTTTTATGAAATAGATTTTTCAGATCTTATGCGTACTTCAATTATGAATATCATACTCATCTCCTACTGACATTTATTTTTGTAACATAATAAACTCTTGCATAATTTCAACCAAACATTGTTAAGTTTTGTGAGACATCTAATTTTTCAGCTAAATATTTGTTTATATTTCTATCAACTTAATAGAAATTTACATTGTTTTATCTCTAGACTGTGTATATAATCCCATAACAAGAATAAACCTAAAAAAACTATTTTCTATTCACCATCTGCTGAACAGCTGTTTTTCATTAATATCCATGCATATACATTTTTCATCTCACGAAAGAAGCTCATTTAGTTGTTAATAGAAAATATGTAAAACAAACGAAATTAGATACATTAAAGAAATTACAACTAAACAACAAAAAAAAAAGTGATGAACTAATCTATTCAATGATTTACATTGATATTTTGCACTCATACAGATAGAATGAGCTTATATTACATTTAGAAGATCATAACCTTGAGACTGAGATTTTGTTCTGTTGAGGAAGAATGTTTATATCATACTTTATTAAAAAACGAGTTTACCGATGGAATTAGATTTGATATATCTCAATTCATTTGAAGACATGAATATCATCATCTAAGATATCTTATTAAGTCAAATAATAGATAAATTTTTTTCAATTTTGATTTGTATTTTTCTTTCTCTATTATTTTTTAATTTTATTTAATATATCATTCAATACAAATCAAATCATGAATAAACGATAAGAGAATTTTCTACCAATTACTGTAGAACTGACTAATACCACGTTTCCATAATTCTCGATCTTGTCTATACAATAAATAAATCTAATAAATTATCAAGTTTATTTTTTTTTTGTCTTTTATTTACTTTGTTTCATCAAATTTAGCATTATTCATTTCACGTAGAACTAAAAGTAAAATTTATTGTTAATAATATTATATTTAAATAAATCTTACAATTGCATAAACGAGTTTTTCGAAATATGCACATATTTATATAATCAATATATGTTATCGAACTTTTCAGACGATTTATTCTTTGTGATAATACACTTTGACATTGAACATGATCTAAAATAAGTATATTATTTCTTTTTATCAACACTATTGTATACTTACTAAAAGATAGAAAAAATAATGCAAAAAGAATCAAAAATAAATGTCGAAATAATTTTTGCATATTGAAATTATCTATAGAAATGAATTTGAAAAATAAAAATCTTTTCTTTTTTATCATTCAATTTTTAATTGAAATTTGATTCCATCTGTACAAACAAACAATCCACATTGTTGTAAGTGAGATCCTCTTCTAACTTTGGTATATGAAGAGTATGAAATAAGTTTTGATTCTTTTATGAAATATTGTCCGGTCATATGTTTTTTGTATAGACCGAAGATGATATTTACAGTAGAGACATTAGATGTTTAGATCTACTCTAGGCTAGAATTCCATCTTTTTTGCCTATTATTGTTATAGATATACAAGTGATGTCAAAATTATAAAAAAATGTTTCGAATTAGTTTTGAAATCATCATGATTGAGAAAAATTATAGTCATTCGATCAGTCACTCACTACGAGTAACATTTGCTTTTCTGCATATAACTCTTGTGTTCTATAATTTGTCCATGTCATTATGAATGCAAAAAAAGAAAAAGAATTATACGACCCATACGAAGGAACTACATGAAAAGGCATTGACGAATGTACTAGTTCTGAAATAGATGATACAAAATTAGCTGATATTTGGTCAACTGAGAATGAATGATTTGACAATGAATTAGAATTAAATGATCGACTAATACAATAATGGAGAATATTTATCATTTGTTTAAGAACAATTCGATTTGTAAATCTCCTTTCGAGCAATACCTTTATGTAACAGTACTAACAAAACTTTCTATGACTTGGACATCACTTGTATCTCTGTAATAATAATATGCAAAAAGCTGAAATTCTAGCATAGAGTAGATCTAGATGTTTAATGTGTGTACTGTGAATATCAACATCGACCAATACAGAAACATATGAGAAAACAAAATCGCATGAGAGGATTAAATCTTATTTTACATCTCTTCATATATACTACTAGATCAAACTAATGTATATAAATAAGTGTAGGAGTGATCGCATTTTCAATTACCTATCTCATTCATTGCATGTTGCCAAAGCCATTTTATACATGCAATAAAACGTATACATTCAATTACTGCTGCTGTTGACATAAACTGATTAACTTATTACTCAATTTTCTATCTATCTATATATTAAATAATTTAGAAAAAAAAAGATTATTTATTTTTTGAAAATACTATATTAGAAATTTCTCTATGTTATATAGAAGATTTTTGTTTTTTAATAATCGAAATTCATGTCGGTTCGCACAATGTGAATAATATGAATTCGTGTATGAAGATAAATAAGTAATTTAAGCATACACAATAAATATATCCTCATAAATAAAATATTGTTTTTGAATAACAGACAGAAAGATAATACTTACTTGTAAGTTAATTAGAGGTATGTAGAAATAAGATTTTTTTTTTCGATTTCATATTCGATATTTAAAACTAAATTAAATTCATTTTTTCAATCAACAAGTGATTTTCCTCTCTAAGAGATATATTATTTAAAATGAGACTAGAAATAATTTAATATCTGACATGGGTCAAATTTTTGTGACACGATCCAATTCGAATACTGACAACAATCAATTATATTTTTTTATGTAGTTTATAAACAACCAAAGAAACTTCTTCTCTTTCATTCCAATAATTTATCGAGTCAACTTTTTTTAATCAGAAGTAAATCAATACGTGTTGATATGATTTGGTGTTACTAACTATTCATACAAAAACAATGAGATGTTACATCAAACACTATTGCTATTGTCTGATATTGGTTGTTTTCTCTTTTAAATATGCACGATTAGTCCATCTTCTATTTATATATGTCTCATGGGATTATAAATATGCGTCCACTGTTGAAAACGAAGAGGTGTTCACATAGAGAGATTTCACTGTAAATCATTTGTTGTCATTGGACTATTAAATTTACTTGTAACAAGTATAAATGATGACGCCACAGATTCCGTGTATCTTGAATTTTCCAATGAGATAATTCATCGATATAATAAAATGAAAGTAGAATTCGTCCATTAAATATCATCTATCATATTTTTATGTATGTAGGACACAGCAAACAGCGCTATGTTTATTGTTGCAAAAAATTCTAAGACGTGAGATTTGATATTAGATATAGAGTTTTGGATTAGATTTAGTTTCTAATATATGGATTTCATATTAAATAACCAGAATCACTTGAATTTTGATAAGATAAGGTGTTATCTGTTTTTGGAAATAGTTCAGTTTAATTTAAAAGAACTATTATCAAATTATTCATATTTAAACATAAATCCAAATAGCGAAACTATATGTACAATATTAACTCACGAATCTTGCATGTTTCATTGTAAAATTTAAAACATTTGTGTACATATTTTTAATACTGTCGTTTGTCTATTTGTAAAAATAAAACTTGTAGTTTTTCAAATTTGAAAATTTTCGATAATAGATATCGCCTTCCATGCCTTCGTTATAATTTCATCATCTTAATTACAATGTAGTTTATATGTTCATAATATGACATCATCCTATGTATACCAGAGATGTTACCAAACTACTTTTTTTTTCTAACCTGATCTGACTAGGAATGTCTGCAGGTCACAATAGATCGATTGATGTTTCTGATTTTTCAAATATATTTAATTATATTACTCTGCATTATTGTATCATTCTAGTATTTATTTCTATAAAGATAAGAAAATAAAAAGTTCTTTTATGAAATATCAAATTAAAAGAAAAAAATTGTTATGATAAATACTTTTCATAAAAGAAAAGCTTGAATTAACGCAATATTTTTGATCATATCAGTTCTATTTTATATAATCGAAAAAAAATGTTATCGGAATACTAAAAACCACATATGATTTGACATATAGTGAAGAGATTAAAGAAAATGTAGTATGTAAAAAAATATTTACATGTAATAATCAATTTTTGCAATAGCACAAATGCAAAAACCTACTATCGAATTATTTTTAATCTAAACAAATTCTTCTATCAATCAATGTAACTCCTACAACACTAAATTGACGTTCAGTTCAAATATTTATTACTGAAATCGAACGAATTTATCAAAATACTCTCGAATATTAAGACACATTTGATTGCCAAAACATAAGAGCCAGACCGACAGCTCTGATATGTATATATATATAACAACATACTTATATGTCATATGTGACATGAAAATTTACTTGAGTTTAGAACACAGACACGAATTGAAAGTAAGCAAAATTTTTATAAACAATACCATATATAATTCACTAGTACAATAGTTAACAAAAAAATCATGCTACATCAAATCTAAAAAACAAAAAATATAAAGAATAAATATTTTATATTATATTTCTTTTATGTTTACAAATAAAAGTGAAATAAGAAATTCTTATTGTATAGATTTCAATTTTTTGATTGCTCTATTATATTGATAATATATGAGGCATAATTTATTATTGTATTCAAATTTCAGAATTTATAAACAATTAGTTTATAATGATTTATGATATTATTTTGTAAATATTTGTACAGTTTTTCTTTCACACTTGCTGCACTATATTGCAATTAATATCTTTCATCATTGATATGTATTAACAATAGATAGAAAGTCATAAATCGAAACATATATTGATTAATCTCCTCTTTTATAATATCAGCAACTTCATCATGTTTTACATTTTAATCCTGGAGGGATTGTGCTAGTAGCCTTTTTTAAATATTAAGATGCAATCTCATATATTGATCTAGCAAGTAGAATACTGTTCAATTAATATTTCATGATGTGCATAACAAATACTTATTATTTTGTAGTACAACAATCAGCTGCGATTAATAACCACTAAAATAAACATTTTTTTTTCCAAATTTTGCTCTTGCCTATTGAACAAAAACTAAACTATTTTACTAATTATTGCAATCATATCAATCATCCAATGTCACCGTTATACAGCAAGAATATATATTCTATACAAAAAAAACAAACAAACTACTTCTGAATTATTGATTATGTAGCCATCAATTTATTAATTATAAATCTTGTAACTATCTTTGCCTATCTTAATCATTGATATATATATATCTAGAGTGGCTCATAAGTAGTTTTACAATAAAAATTTGAATATCTACATTTTGTTTCACTCTATAGAGCTAATTGTTTTTTCTGTAATAGAGGAGACTTTAGCGTTTTTTTTCTATAAGAATAACATTTAAAAATATCATCATTGACTTCAATAATGAATTTCTATCTTTTACAATGTTGATGATAGTCCTAAGAGATCTATGTGTGCATATATTCATCTTTCAACTAAAATGTTCGATCGTGTGTTTCGTTCTGTGATGGGTAGTTGTTTTTTTTCTCTCACCATTGATATAGATATCTATCTTGTCTTAAGTAAAAGCGAGAGTTATTTTGACTTGCACATTCCCTATCCAAAAAGCAATTAGCCCCATAGAGTGAAACAGAACGGAGATATTGACATTTTTTATTGTAAAACTACTTATAGACCATTCTGTATATACTATAACAATAAATGAATCAAATTATTGATAAGTATATTTTCTTAAATACATATTGATGATACTTTGTATATCTACACATTCTTCTTGACTTTTTAATAAAATACTAATAATCAGTACTAATATAGAACAAAAATTGAAAAGAACAGAAAACATGAATTCATCATTTCGATCTTTTTTTTAAAACATTTCTTCTATAAATTTCTATTTACAATAATCGAACAAATGATAGTCGGATTTAATAATGTGTATACTTGTTGAACATATCTATTTTTTCCATTCAATTGAGGAACAAATAATTGTAATTTTTATTGCTAAAGAAAAAAAAAACACTCGCAATATATAATGATGTATTTTACTGGTTCAAAAATATTATAAATAAAGCTAAAAAACAAAACCTAATAGCAAAAAATTATAAAAAGATCGAATGCATCTTTGTCAATGTGTTTTTTTTTGTTCTTATTATTCAAGGTTATTAAAAAAAGAAAAAAGAAAGATGGACATATGATGATATCAAATCACACTTCTTTTTTGCGTCGTTTTATATGTCTTTCTAGCTCATTTTCCCATTAAGACAAAAGAAAACGAGACAATGTCGTTGAATCTGACTGTCTAATCAAAAAGGCAAATCACTTCGCTTCAGTGACAACTGGAATATAAACGAGGGATTCAAATAAGACAGAATGAGAGAAACAAATGTTAATTACTAACAGCATATAATCTGAGTAGGAACAGATTTCTTCAAACCAAAAAAAAAAAAAAGAAAGAAATTCATCTCTCTCGGTTCAGTAATGATAAACAACAAAAGAAAGACTTCGAGGAAAAAAAATATATGAATAGATAGAACTGATCTTCATTTATTCGGTTTCTTCAAACTGACAAGAAGTACAATAACATTCTTGCTATTGTGCTTTTGTCGAGTTTTATAATAATATCTATTTTTTTTTGTCCACAACAATCATTTAGATCATTTTTAACGTCAGTATAATTATTATTATCAGTGTACATCGTCATTTAACGTGTCTATACAATGAGTTCAACAACACCACCAAAGCATCCATCAATGCCTTTACTTACAAAAAAGATAACATCATCAGCTAGTAATAGTTCAACATTAGGAACAAGTACTAATACACAACGAGCTACATCTGATGAAGATATTGCTCATAGTGTTGAAGCACCATTGGCAAGAGAATCTTCAAGTGGTTTTAATTATCAAACATTAACAGAAACATCTCCATTAAATGAAACAAAAACAAAAACTAGACCACCAGTTCGTTCACATAGTTCAACAAATGCTGAACTTAGTTATCATTTACAACAATTAAAAAATTTAAGTAAACGTAAACCAACACTTAGTAATGATGATCGTAATAAAAATGAAGAACGTATTCGTTTAACATCATCAAATCTTAAAATTGTATGTAATGAAAATGGTAACGAAACATCATTACTTTCAACAATGGAATTAAAAACAATGGAAACAAGTACTGATTTACCTGTTTCATGGAAACCAGCAATACAACAAGTTACTATTCCAAGAGATTCATGGGATCATAAAATTGAATTTCTTCTTGCTGTTATTGGTTATGCTGTTGATTTAGGTCAGATCTTATTTATTGTGTCTTTTGAAAAAAAAACAAACAAATACTTTAATATTTAGGCAATGTCTGGCGTTTTCCAACAACAGTTTATAAGCATGGTGGTGGAGCTTTTTTTATTCCTTATTTTATTCTTCTAATTTTTGGTGGTTTACCACTCTTCTAGTATATATATAATCTTATTCAAATAACTTATATTGATTTTTATTTTTATAGTATGGAACTTGCTCTTGGTCAATATCATCGAGCAGGTGTATTCACAATATGGAAACATGTAAGTTTATTTTTTCTTGAATTTAATTTATGTTAAAATTTTCTTCT
This sequence comes from Rotaria sordida, assembly GCA_905250125.1. Lineage (NCBI taxonomy): Eukaryota > Metazoa > Rotifera > Eurotatoria > Philodinida > Philodinidae > Rotaria > Rotaria sordida. Next base: position 91,298 of record CAJNOL010000742.1, read on the forward strand.
CAGATTTGTCCATTAGTCAAAGGTATTGGTTGGGCAACAGTATTAATTAATTTTATGACAGCAACATTTTATAATACAATTATATCATGGGCTGTTTATTATTTGGTTATGTCATTTAATGGTTTGCGTACTGAATTACCATGGAAAAGTTGTGATCATAAATGGAACACAAAATGTTGTGTAGCAGCAGATGTAAAAGAATATCAATATTTATCTCAATTAATTAATATGACAGAACAAAAATTAAATTCAACAATAACAGATTCATCTAAAAATTGTACTCGATTAGTATATTCAACAGAAGAATATTTTTAGTAAGTTTGTTTTGTTTTTTTAGAAATAAATAAATAAATAAAATAAACAAATGAATGTATTTTTAGTCGACGTCTTCAAGAAGTAGATAAAGCAGATGGATTTAATAATTTAGGCAAAGTTAAATGGGAACTTGCTTTAAGTCTTTTAGTTGTTTTTGTTCTTGTCTATTTTGCTCTTTGGAAAGGAATTAAAAGTTCAGGCAAAGTTAGTTTATTTTCTTTTTTTTTTAAATATTCGATGATCATATAGTTAAATTTCATGATTTTTTATTTTCATTAAGGCTGTATGGATTACTGCTATTGCTCCATATGCAGTTTTATTTATTCTTTTAATACGTGGTGTTACTTTATCTGGTGCATCGATTGGCATACGATATTATCTGCGACCGAATATGGAATTATTGAAAGATTTTGCTGTATGAATACATTTTTCAATCATAAAAAAAAAAAAAGTAATGTCTACTTTTATTTTATTAATAGATTTGGAATGCAGCAGCTACTCAAATATTTTTTTCACTTGGACCAGGTTTTGGTGTTCTTTTAGCTCTTTCATCATATAATAAATTCCATAATAATTGCTATCGGTAAATAATTCTTTTTTTTTTTCTACATGTTTTATATTCTTTATTCAATAGAGATGCATTAGTAACAAGTACGATTAATTGTGCAACATCAGTTCTAGCAGGTTTTGTTATTTTTTCAACACTTGGTCATATGGCTGATGTATCAAAAAAGACTATTGAACAAGTTATTGAAGAAAAAGGTTAATTTTTTAAAAATTATTTATTAAAATATTTTTTTTATTCTATGATAATATTAGGTTCCGAACTTGTCTTCATTGTCTATCCACATACAATTGCTTTAATGGAATGGTCAACATTATGGGCTGTTCTTTTTTTCTTTATGGTCATCACATTGGGTATTGATAGTACAGTGAGTTCATTTGTTTGTTTGTTTTTTTATTTAAATTATAAGATTATATTATCAATAAAATAATTTTAGTTTGGTGGTCTTGAATCAATAATTACTGGTTTATGTGATGAATATCCGGATATATTCGGACGTCATCGTTCATTATTTGTACTTGGAGTTCTTGTTATATGTTATTTCGGTGCATTACCAACATGCACTTATGGTGGTGATTATATAGTTACTTTAATGAATGAAATAGCAGTTGCTCCAGCTATTCTTCTTGTCGTATTTATTGAATGTATTGCTGTCTCATGGTTTTATGGTAAAACAAAAAAAATTATTTATAATGACAAAAAAAATACTTCAATCTTTTGCTTTTTTTTTTTTGTTTCAATTTATTTAGGTGTTAATCGATTCGCACTTGATATTAAATCAATGATTGGTACAAGACCATCATTATTTTGGAGAGTTATTTGGTATCTTATTAGTCCAATGTTTTTATTTGTAAGTGAAAAAAAAAATTTTATTGATCTTATTATAATTAATCCTATTATTAATATAGGTAATATTCTATATTGCCATGAGTAATTTTCTTGCCGGTACAATTCCAATCAAAGCAACTGATTTAAAAGATTTACCAATACCTATACAAATATGGTCATATCTTATGGTATTTTTACCAATGTTATGTATACCGGGTTACGCCATTTATAAATTACTTATAACACCAGGAAAAACTTTTGATGAAGTAAAAGAAAAAAACAAAAGAATTCATTTATTGTTATGTTTTTCTTTATCTTTAGCGTCTTGAACGAGCAGTTAAACCTGAAGAACCATTACTTGAACTTATACGTTCTCGATCAACTGGGGGACAACAACAACAGCAGCAAGATAAAATTGAACTTCTCTAATCATTCAATATATGGTCATATTTATTCATTGTTCCTTATTTTTTTTTGTTCTTTGTAAAAAAAAAAACGTCTATCCATAAAATAATTTTAATAAATCATTTACTTCCCATTTTTTCCATATGTGTACGAATTTAAAAGTCTTTAGAAACTATTTCGAAATAAAATTAGTTCAATATATTGCTTATAACATTGAAAATAAAAGTGGTAAATTATGATATTGACCTTGTCATAAAATGGATAGTGCACAAGTTTTTGGACAACAAACTCTTCTTCATTTACCGATTGATTATGGAATGCAGCAGGAAACTTACAGGATCGTTGGGTGAAATTTAGAATTTTATGGTCGAAACTAAAATTTATTACAAATACACTAAAAGAAAGAGTAAACATTTATAATATTCTAATCATTAGTTGTCTGTGACGATATTCTATCAACAATAAGATTTTTAATCAAAGATACATTGATGTCGTTGCAATTTTTTGAGTTCGACTATTTCTAAAGATTGCTTTGAATAGAAAACTAAATATGCAGATGCTTAGTATTTATCAAGTAAGTGTAGATTTAATGTACTCAGCTTTTTTGCTACGAACCAATGGCAAGGTAATAGATAAATATATAGGATAAACAAGAGAATTTCAAGATCTATCAGAATATCTAATCACTTTTTTTAAGGGGCGTCCTCCCCAAAAAAATGTCAATTTTGGTCAAGTTTGTCGATTTTGTGATTTATAGCTTGTTATATACAGCTAAGTGTCTACTTTCAAATGCGCCATAGTTTATTAATTTTATGATGAGATTTAAGGATATTGCACAGACTTTTTGAACCTCTCATGGGAGAAAATAAGGTTTTTTCTCAAAATAGGATTTTTGATTTTTACGTTTCCGTGCGTCCCAGATTCCTCTGCCATTTTAAACGCTAGAAAGCTGGGCTTGGTGTCAAAATGAAGGCAAAAATTCGCTCTACAATTTAACAGAGGCGGATTTTTCGATTTCGTCATTAATGTTTATAAGAAACTAACCTTTCTGGATCTACCCACAATGGGTTTTTCATATTTCATCGAAGAAATTTTCTAAAAACACAAGCCAGGAGAGAATCAATAAATCGGGTCCTATTAAGTTGTAGCGCCACATATCGGCTACATTTTAAAACCAGTCCGAACTTTCTAGCATTTGAAATGGCGAAGAAATTTGGGCCGCATGGAAACCTAAATTTTGACCCGTAACCTTTTGTTAACTCTTCGTAGACTCAATGCATCGAGCTGAATATTTTTACTATGAGCTGTCTAGCTCGAGATACACCTCCACTGAAAATTTCGTCATCATTGGATGTTCAAAAAAAAAATTTCATTTTAGAGAAGAAAGGGCTCCCTTAATTACGAAGGCAGTGATAAAATTTAGTTCGTGAATGTCTGACGACGAGGATGCCTTCATTACAATTGATTTATTCTTCAGTCAATAGGTGCAAGTTAAAACTTAAATATATAGGATGATAGAGAACTTCAAATACTCTCAAAATATATAATTATTTTTCTTTGTTAAATATGTTTTTATGTTGACAACAGATTTAAAAAATTGACAAAAACTAAATTTTTCCAGAAGTATATATTTACCGAGTTTCAATTGTTTCATCTATCTATTGATAGATCACAAAGAATTCTATATTGTATCATCGTTTAAAATTTTATTGATTCACTTTTGAAAGAAATAACAGAAAAAAATTACTTTTTTTTTTGGATAACGTAAAATTGATTATCAACATATAAACTCTTTGAGTTGTGTCCTTTTTTGGATTTTCTACTTTCAACTTTATGTTTTACGATTAATCAATCTTTTATCAATATAAATAACGTATATCAGGTTATTTCTTTAAATTTTATTTTATTGCTACAATGAATATATTGATTAATAACTCTTTTTTTCTCTTCGACATAGGATGTAGTGAGGGAATGCAAGAAAAATCCTCGGATATTTGAAAAGGTAGAATATGACATTTTTTAAAAATAGAACGAGGTACAACATTTTTCTTTGTTCCACAATTTTCTTTTTTTCAAAAAAAAAATCAACCACTTTTTCTAGGAATAATTAAAAGTTTTCGCCAAAATGAGAGGAGACTCACTCTATCTCGCATATTCAGAGCGACTATTAGACTCAGACTAAAAGAATTTTATTGAAATTTGGAATACAATTTGGGCCTAAACATTTTTAATCCGACAGATCCTAGCGCAATCTTCATTTCCGTCGCCATATTTCCCGTATGAAACAGTAGAGAAAACAGTGGTATATTTAATTTCTACACATCCAACAACCACATTTTCATAGAAATTATTTCTTTTGTCCAATTATCAACGAATTATCACTAAAAATATTAAATCTAGTATTGTTTCATACTTCATTGGAATACTAGAAAAAGTTTACTACTTTACAAAACTTTTTTTTTTACAAATAGTTATATGTATAGATGCCGATTTACAAACATTATCTTGTTCTTTAACATCACAAATTAAATTATTTGCACAATTATACAAACTATTCATATGCTTTTTCATCATGTATAACTGTGTTCATAGATGAATTCTTTTTTACTATTGTTTTTCTTTTTTTGATAATATATATCTAGGACAAAATCAAATTAAATATGATATAGTATTCCGACGTCATTATTTTCGTTGATACGAATCATTCTAATCAATAATGAGCAGACAGTATTAATGTATGAGACAAAAATGATAGACAATAGAATGAAAAGAACAATATTCATAGTGTTCATTTACAAAAGGTAATAATAGTAAACGTGATCGTCAAAACAATGTACATCTACAAAAAAGACGTGATATCTTCGAGAATTTGTTTAACAGAAAACAAAATCATATATAAAGCATATTCTCTAAGTATCAACCCCATTTTTATTTTTCTTTGACTTTTGCTATGTTAAAAAATGAATAAGCATTGACAATAGATTTTTGAAGAGTAATATCTAAGTTATTATCCAAGAGAAATTATATTAATCCTAAAAAAATGCTAGATTAGTAAAAATATTAACAAAAAAAAAACTTTAAAAATGTCACAAGTGAATTAATCTGATCGTTATTTATTTTATGTCAAGATAAGAATATAATTATAGTTCAAAAAATAACGATAGCCAATCATTTACTCACTACAAATAACTTTTCTCATGTCCAAAAACTTTCAATTAAAACTTTTCAGGTCGCAATGACATTTAGTAAGTTATAATGAACCAATAGGACTCGGCTCGCGTCAATCTTCCATGCATATAATTCCTTGTGACACACATCAATTAAACCTATAATCTTTAAACTTCTGTCCCTGTTGTCTGAGTATGATATTATGGTGCTATTGCCTTGTATATGTATTCGAAAATAAATTTTCTTTCATTTGAATAGCGTAGAACAATAACGACTCATCGTGTGCGTAGCTGTTATTTTTTCTAATCCTGATAGAAAAAAATTTACAAAAACAATTTGATAAAATTTTTTATATATGTTTACTATAACGTAGCGCTTTGTTTTTTAAAAAGATTGATGCAAATTAAGTACAATTTCTCTTGTATGATAATTCAGATACCACTATTCAAAAATATATCGTCAATGCTCATTCATCTTTAAATATGGTTAAGACAAAAAAAAATGGAACCGATACATATCTACATCCCTTTATTTCATTGACTTTGATGGTGTATAATATTTTGTCTAATAAATAGAATTCGTAAGTCTTATCATTTTTCATTGTAAAAAAAAATCATTAAAAGAAAATTATTAAATAGCCGACTATTCTTTATGTTTTACCGAAAAAAAAAACCTCTTTCCATCCCATCCATAACGAATGTTTTAAAAGACAAACATACTCATACAAATATCAATATTATATACATAAAGAGAAGACAAAAAAAAGAAAATCAAGCTCGATAGATAAGAAAGAAATTGATTGGAATGTGTGTACATGAAGAGTAAACAACGGCTACAAAAAAAAAAGAAAAGAAAGTGAATATTTAGCAAAAGAATATAAGAGATTCACAATTTTAACACGGATGGTGTCTTTTGTAAATGAGAATTATTATGTGAACGATAAAGATCACCATCATCATCGTCACTCATACCACCATTTATTTGAGATCCACTTTGATTTATACTATTACTTATATTATTTTGTGTTTTTGGACTTTTTGTTGGAATTGTTGTTGATGAAACAGTACGTTTTAAATTAAATGTATCATTTTGTGGTCGAACAGTTATTATTAAATTATGACTATTAGCTACCATCATATCTGTTACTTGATCAAGTGTTTTTCCACTTACTTCAATACCATTAACTTCAATTATTTCATCACCAACTGATAATAAACCTGTTGATTCAGCTAAACCACCAGCAAGAAGACGTGATATAAATACACCGGGTACATTTTCAACACCATTGGGACCATATTTAATAGCAACACCATCACGTATATAAAAACCTAATGGTTTACTTTCTTTATAACGATGTAATTTAACACGACGATATGTAACAGGTAATATTTCAACATCAATTATTGATGAAACAAGACGAAAATCAGGTTGTATTTCAATATTACGTTGTGGTGATGAATTATTTTTATCTGATGATGAATGTATTAATGATGATAATTGATTGGATATTTTTTTTCGTTTTCTTAATGAATCATTTGAATATTGATAAGATTCACCTAGATCAAAAAATAAAATTAATTACATTTAGAAGATTAAAAAAAAGAACCTTTGTTTGTTTTTTTTCTTCTTCTCTTTACCTTTTCGTTGTATAAATATTCTTAATAAACCTGTATTAACACGTAAAATATGTTCGATAATTGTATCATTATTTATTGAAAGAAGTTCACCATCTTTATCTAAATAAGTTATATGAAATGGAATATTTTGAAGACCATGTAAATCTTCAATTAATTTATGAAAATCATCGAATTTTATTGGATTTTTTCGATCGAGTTCAAATCGACGAAATTCAGCACCGAACTAGAAAGAAAATATAAAATCAAATTAAAAAAATGAATAGAAAAAACAAAAAACATACTTTGCTTTTCACTTCCAGTAATGATAACATTTAGCAATCTAAAGAAGTTGTAAATAACTAAGATAACTGTATTCTTTGACACAAATAAATAAACAAATGAATAGAGTGTATGTTGTCTCATTTGTTCTGTTTTATAATTGGTAAGAAAAGATACATGTATAGATGGCGCTATTTTCCATTGAATAGATTATAAATATCAAAGTATGAGAAATATTTTTGATTAACTATTTGAATAGAATTATTAAAAGAAAATTTCTTTTTAACGAAGCAATAGATATATGTACCATTTATTTTTATAAATAAGGTGTATAAGTAAAAGTTCGTTACATAATCTAGAAAAATAAATAATTGTTCATTTTGTTATTTAATCCAAAATGTAAAACATATACATAAGATTAAGTAAATGACAAATATATACACATAAGTACTTCTTAATCTGACATAGACAATCAATTATTTGAAAAAAAAATTTATCTAACATTCTACGTCAGTAGAAATAGAAAAAAACTAAAGATTTGATTAGTTGATTGACAAACAACACTATCAATTAACAATTGTCATCATCATCTTTTTCTTTATTATGGATGTCTGTAGGATAATCACAGAATCATATTGAATCCATTTTTATACTGATTTTAATTCGACAGAAATAATACAACTTGATTATGTTATTCTTTTGTGTAGCAGTGCAAAAAAGATTTTTCTTTTTTACCTATTCATATTAGGATCGTTTTGTGATTGACTTTTTTTGAATATATATTTTTTTTTTCATTGGGTTTATTCCTTATCGTTACTACAAATTTATTAATTTTCTGAGAAGTCTCTTTGTGAACTTTTTTTGTATACTGTCCTCTGTTTTTTTTCAAGGAAATTTTAGTTCATTAAACATGTAAAATTTTCTTTGTTTAATTTATGACTGGATAGAGCGTTAATTTCTGCCTCTAGTTATATAGATTTGATCAAATTTCTGTCGGCTTTTACAAGAAAATTTTTGTAAACAAAAATAATAAACTTGGCTTTTCACAAATACAGAAATGGCTCAAATTTTAACAATAAAATTCAATGTTCTCTTTAATTTCAAGTCTGTTTTGTTTCATATTACCCACACGTTTTCCTCTAAAGCCGTTTTCATGATTAATGAATTCAATTTCAATAAAGTACGAGCGTGCGAAAGTCTCGTTTTGTTGTTTTTCAGAGTTTATCAAATTTTTGGACAAGACATGAAATAAATCAAATAGACATTATATGGTTCGCTAGAGCAATTGATACTCTATCTAACTACATCAAAATAAGAACTATTCAAGGTTTCATATAAATACAGCAAATTGAGTATATTACTATCAAAAATAATTTAATTAAGCTGTATAATCCTCTTCATCAATTATCTTCAAATTGAATTCATTGGAATGGTTCGTTTTTGTTTGATTTGTGTTTGACTTATTTGAAATCATATTAAAAAATTAAAGATTTCATCGACTACGTCATGAAAAACCTTGATTTAACAACAATCTATCCATAAATTCCTAGAATAGAATAGATAAAGGATGTTTGTAGAAGTAAGAAAGAGGAGCATCAACTAAAACTGAACAAAAGAGGTCGCATCGTAAATTTTGGATTTCTTCTTCTTCGACACCTAATACAAAAGAAACATTATTTAGATTTAAGATTTCTAATTTTTTTATGGAAACAATTGGTCAGAAGTCAAGTAACTGTCGAAGATATTGAAACCATCGATGTGCAAATTTTTACATTGATTAATGAAATCGAAAAGTCTGTTCAAGAAATTACTCAATCAGTCAATATCAATTATGATATAAATGATTTATTCAGTAGTATTTTGGATGAAATTCGATTTGAAGTTGTTAGTTTAGCTGGACAAACTCATGAACTTATTCCAGATAGTAAACATATTTCAATAATGGGTTCTAATTTTAACGAATATTGTAAAAGCTATGAAGACTATCGCCTTCATGAATTTAATCAACAGATTGAATTTATTTGACAGGGTTTATACAGTATTGTTTCAGGTTATTTTTTAAGTTTATGTACACTTATAGAACTCGAAGAATCCATATGTGAAAAAGCTAAAATAGATATAGAATTATTAAAATAGCATACAACCTATGGAGATCACTACAATTCAGATTCACCATGTATTCAACGATTTTAAACTGGCTTCCCACTACGCGTCTTTTTCCTCTATTTTAAGAAAATTTCTCTTTTTCTCCTCCTTTTGAATATAAATCCTCTTTTTCAGGGAGACTTAGATGTTAAAGGAAAATAGTCGATAATATTGACTTATTTGGATGAATCAATACACTTTTAACCAATAAGGTTCAATAATAAAGATGAAAATTGACCTTGAGTACTCATTGAGAGACCTAAATAGACACTAATTCCAATCCAAAACATTTTTTTAGTAAATTATTTTGGCGTGATATTTAATCGAATTAGCTATAATCAATATTTATTGAAGTCGAAATTTAGAAATACTAAAATAAATTGCGGTAGACTCATGTACGTGCAAACATAAAAGTTTGAAAATTAGGTGCTTGCGCGAAACAACAAGGCGGTTTCGAATATGAACTTAAACAGGATTTTCGATAATTGAAATTCAAGATTCTCGACTGCAGAACTGCGGAATCTGTCGTCAAAGTGATCAAATTTGCTCAAATAGGGAAATTATTTCCAAGACGTAGTCGATTAGCAAAGCAACAAAACATGACTTTTTTTTCGATAAGGCTCCGAAAATTTCGCCAGAAAATAAGTTTTCCAAATGCTCACTTGCACACGGTAGTAGATTCTGTATCTCTCATCGCCTCGAAGATGAAGTAGTGGTAACCTCTAACAAATTTTGTAAAAATTCGTCCCGTCATCAATATTAAAAAGGTACAGTTTTTCTACTCTCAAAGGAATTCGATAAAAATCGTGAAAACTGAACCGTAGTGTACTCAACATTCAGATTTTTTTCAAGTACAATTTTTCTTGTATATTACTCAATTCTAATTGAATTCCGAGTTATATTAAGTCTTTATAATTGATCAGAATTAGTATTGTTCTGTTCCCTGAAAGAACTTCTGATATCGTGGTAGAAACTCTTGTCACAGATTTGAGAAAGAAACTTTGAAGGCTTTCTTTGAATTGAATTTGTGGTATTTTCTTGTCATATAAATATGTACATCCTATTACGTCTTTTTTTGTTTATGTTAGCTTTTTATGCTCTCGTGCTTTTATAAACTGAACACATTCTGAATATTCAGTGATTTTCTTTTTAATTTCTTTTTCTTTGTCTACGAGTATTCGGGTAAAGTGATATCACAGTCAGGTACTTTTGAAGTAGACCCTGTCATTTTTGTCTTTTTTTGTAGTTCTCTTTTTCTGAGCTCGGCAGAAAAAAACACGACCACAAATGTCAAGAACTGAATATCGTTTTCATCTTTCGAGTTTTTCGAGTCTGTATTGAATCCAGATTAACGGCGCTCTAATTCATTGGCTTTTGAACATCGTGGTAGCCTTTGTTCGCATTTGAGAAGCGAAAAACAGCGTCTCTTTTGTTTCTCTTTTTTTATTAGGAATCCTCTTATTTCTGCAAATGATGTTCCTCTTTTTTCCTCTCTTTCTACGGACTGTCGGTGGGATGCCAGGTCTTAACCTCTCAGTTTATCTAAGTGGATTTTGATTCTATCATGTAATAAATTTAAAACATGCCAGAGAAGTCTCTTCAGCAAGGATGAAGCGTCATATGATGCTCTGAATTTCAAATCTTATCTTCTATATATTGAATTGCATTTCTATGTAGCTATAATATTACGTTACCGCCTGATGAAGTCATGGCATGACAGAAACAACCGTTGCGTGGATGGCTGATATCTACTCACACATCTACACTCTCGGATCATCCGAATAAATACCTAAGTCTGAACCATTTGATGAGACTCTTAAGCAAGATCGAAATCGTGATCATGGTTTGCTTGACACATCCACACCCTCAAGGAAGATAAAAAAAGATCGAAATATTCGTATTAATTATACCATTCATGAATCTGTGGAATTGCCTGATGTTCTTATTGAAAATATTCAAGAAAAATTGAAAACATTTGTTTTTCGCAAATCATCTGCTGAGACATACATATTTCCATATACATCAGATCACCACGTCATATTCATTCGAATACAATTCATACAGCCTGACTTCGTGCTATTCGTCTTTGTTCAGATATTGAAACATTCGATCAAGAACAATTGAACATTGAAATAATCTTACTTTTAAATGGATATCCATCAAAATTTATTCGACATCATTTTAAGCAATTCTTCAAAAGCAATGATGCGTTATCTAACTATGAAGATTTACATGCAGAAACATATCAAAAATTTCATAATAAATAAAAATCCCTCATAGAATAGAAGCCCACCCTATGATAGAAGCCCAGTCCCAAGTTTATAGTTTTCTGGATGTAACAGAAGTCCACTCGAAATGTGTATATATAGAGAAATCAAGAAGACAAATTATTGTATTGATAATTTTCAATTTTTTAAAATTAAATATTCATGTCGTCAATCTATTTCTTTCGTTCTGTGTATATCTTCTTGAACTGTTGAACTTCGTTCGTCAATTGTGATCATTGACGATTTTGTATGGAAAGAATAATTTTTTTTATTCTGTGTTCTAATTGACGATATAAAAACAATAGTATACACATTTTAATACTTATATTGCAACATTATACCTCTATCACTTCGTAACAGTAATTCAATTTCATTCAAGTTGTGAATAAAAACTTATTTGGTATGGAAGAAACTCACTTATTACCATTACATTCTTTAACTCAAGAAATTGATATCTAGTCTGATTCTTCAATTAGTTCAGATGACGAAGTAATTGAAAATGTTATTCAAATGCTTGATAATGTAATAGATTTATCGGATATTACCAACGAATTACACAACAATGAAGATGATGATGATCAACAAGCTGAAATTGATATTCTAATATCTTCCATGATTGATACAACAACTGATCTCATGCAACCAACACAATCTGATTACAGCAATGACAAATCCATCGAAGATTCTTCTTCAAAACGTTGATCTTGGACTATCCAAGAAAAACTAAATGCTATTAATGCATTTAAAAAATGCAAAAATATGTCTCAAGTTAGTCGACAACATCATTGTGGTAGAAAACAGTTTCGGGAGTGGTTAAAAAATGAACAACAACTATTACTTATCAAGGGTCCAAAAAATGGAAAAAAGTTGAAACGTTTAAAAGGTGCTAGTGCAAAAATTTAACACAAAGAACTTGATTAATAGTTAATACAATGGTTTAAATCAAAACGTACTGATCCTAAGGACGAAAAATCAAAACCACCAACAGAAATAAAAAAAAGAACGAATTACATTCAAAAATTTAGTACGTCAAGGTGAGAGAATATGTCTTTCTTTGAAGATTCAACCATATCTATCGAAAATTTAGTTTTGTCGTTTTCTAAAACGACATAACTTATCCTTGCAAAAGCCAAAACGGCAGCATAAGCTTACACTTCCTGAAGCTCATAGTAAGATTACTGAATTTTTAACATTTGTGAGAAAAAGTGCATCTCGAGTATTAAATTTAGGTGTGTCAGGATCATTTCCCGATCGTGACATTTGCAACGTGGACGAAAGTCCACTTGCTTTGTTTTGGGATCGAAGTAAGATCAGCATAAATTATGTGAACACACCAAATGACGTCGAAAGTAGTTTAAATAACAAAAGATTTTGTACTTTGATACTTAGTGCTTTTGGAGATGGTAATAGTCGAGTAGAACCAGCATTAATTTTTAAAGGAAAAGGATACATATCCGAAAAAGAAAAGACAGAATATGATAAAATCGTCAAAGTTTATTTCAGTCCTAGTGCTTTCATCATTTCGTCTATCATGAAAAACTATACTGAGCATTGGTTAAGTAAAACAAGAGATGGTCGTCCGAAAATGTTTATTACAGATTCCTGTAGTTCTCATTTTACTGAAGATGTTAAAGCTTTATTTAAAAAAAAATAGTGTAGTTTTAGGATTAATACCAGGTGGAATTACACAACACATTCAAGCCTTAGATATATACGTTTTCAGTGTTTTTAAAGCACATTATCATGATGCTGCTGAAGAATGGATAGAAGTTGATGGGTCAAGATCTACCATTAAACTTACTTCTTCACAGCAAAGAATATTGAGTACCCGTTTAACAAGCACAGCATGGAAACAAACATTAAAAATGTAAACTTTTCTCAAAGTTTTCGAGATTTAGGCTACACCTGGAGTGATAATAGCGTAGTAACAATCAAATCTTTACCAGGTTATTCTTTTGATCCGGAATCTTTGAATTTCGGATATGATATTGAAGATGAAACCAGTTTAGTAGAAGAAATCGATGAGGTAAGTGTTACGGAACCAGTCAAGGTTTTAAAACAAAGTGCATTATTTTCATTTTGGAAAAAGTAACTCTTGTTAATTGTATTGTTTTTTTTTGTTATTTTATATGGTATGTTTTATTATATTATGTGGTGTTTTTTTGTTCGGTGATAAAATCATGAAATATGTAGTATTTGTCCGTGTGAAATTACCTTGAAGTTTTTTGTAATAAAGATACAAAGTTATGTAAATAAACGAAATTGTGAAAGTACATGAAATTGTAACTATGGTACCTCCTAAATTTATATAAAAGGCTTTACAAAACGAAAAGAAGTTGATCCGTAATAGAAGCCCACCTTCAAACTTATAATTTTCAAAACAAATTAGAAGCCCAGTGGACTTCTTTCTGTGGGGAGGGGAAAGGTTTACTTAAAGAATCTAACATTTGTATTGAATCATCGAAGAAAGTAGAACAACAACAACTAGGAGACAACAACAACTAGGAGACAACAACAAAATGACAACGTTACAAAAAAACAAAAAGAACTTATTATACATTATCGATTTGAAAGTGGACTGATGAAAACATTAAGTTGTGAATTTAGAAAATTATGGAAGAAACATTTTTGCTATGGAAATTCATCATTAAACAATGTTCGCCTTATATTAGGAAGTCAAACCAACAAAACATTGGATCATTTATTAGTACCGAATAAATCCTCTCGTGACCTGCTAACCAAAAATGAATGATAAAATCGGACCGACAACAGCACTTGAAAGATAATGATATGACACTCTTAGTTTTTATTATAAATTTTTCATTGTACATATTCCAATTGATAAAATGAAATCCTAAATCTGCATACCATACGATCTCATAAAATCTCCTTCTATTTCTAGATTTAAATGTTATTTTAACCCTTCAAATGTCCTAGATATGAAACATGATGTAATAAAAATAACTCAATTACAACAAGTCTTTCCTAAATACATTCAGGGACTCCTTCTCAGAAATGGTTTCACACTTAGAATGGACCGTTTGAGCTGAATTTTTCAGGAACGATTGGTCCTAGTGAGAAACGCTTGTGATAAAAATTTCAGCCTGATATGCCCAACTAGACCAAACTTCCGACTTTTTTCCTATCTTCCAGAAGAATTGAAATAACTCCATCGTTAGAAGGGGCACAGAGTTCGGGTTGGTTTCAAATTAAAGCTAGCCTCTATGTGCAACTTTTCATTGGACAAAATTTTGAAACACCCTTCCATTCATTTTTCATGACCATTTTTGTGAACATGGTGTGCAAAATAAGCATAAAAAAATGTCACTCCACGACAATAAATTCCACTTTTCTCAGTTCTAGAGTCAAATATCAAAAAGCCGTCCAATGAAAAGTTAGCTCTGATAAAGACCTTTAAACAACAAAAAAAAACATCGATGATATCCCTAACTGAGGGGAGTTATTTCAATTTTCCTGTCTGGAAACCGTGTTTTGAGAGAAACGCTAAAGAAGTTTTAGAAATGGATTTTTTCATTCAAATCCAGAATAAATCATATGACAATGGTATATTTTTAATATATTCTAGTGGACCATTTTAGAGTGTG